>PVHY01005307.1:0-84444 GCA_004024945.1 Uropsilus gracilis
AAAAATAAAAATGCATCCTGTAATTCTAATATATTATCTCTGCCTTGACATCAGGGGACAGGGGGATATTCAGAGATGTTCAAAAGACAGGGGACTTTCAGAACTGATGGCTTTCAACAGTCATTCAAAAGACAATGATGTCAGTTCCTGAAGTCCTGATGATTTCTTCTTACTGGGAGCAGCGAGTAGAGGCAGCTGTTGGATGGGAAACCACCTGAGTTCTCTTTCTTATTTTCCCAGTTCCTAACTAGGTGATCCTGGGCAACTTACCCTACAACCCACCCTGCTATTTTATCTGTAAGCAGACCACTGCTAAAAAGGGTGTGTGTGTGAGTGTGTGTGTGTACATGTGTGTGTATGCACTGAGCGAGAGAGACATGGCCATGTAACATTAAGAAATGTTAGCTTCCGGTCATGGTGGTGTGTGCCTGTAAGTTTCAGCCTATGAAGCATCCAGGGCTAGGGATCGTGGTTCGAGTCCCGCTTGGGGCAACACAGCGAGACCTAGTCACAAAAAATAGCTGGGCGTGGTGGCGCACACCTGTAATCCCAGCTACCTGGGGATCTGAGACTGGGGATTGCTTGAGTCTGTGGTACCCTGGGCAACATGAACCTGTGGCTCCATGGACAAAAATAGGGAGAACTAGTCTCAAAAAAAAACAAGTAGAGGAAATGTTAGCTGTTGTCATCCTGGTCAGTTGCAGACCAATGTAATTCAAGTTCTGTTTGCAAAGTCCAGCTCAGATTCCCCAGCCCCACCCCGAAATCATCAGGCACAGTCTGGGGCTCTTAAAACCCATGTTTACAATGAGACCAGAAATCTTCCCAAACCAAGGCCAGCCTGCTGATCCCAGTCAACACACAACTGGTCCACTTTTGACATGCTCATGCTACACATGCAAGGCTGGCCGAAGACCTTCCACACAGGAGCTTCAGGAAAAGCACAAAGGAGAAAGAAGCAGAGGGAAAACAATCCTGCCAGAATGTGACCAAGTTTAGGATTCGAACAAGGAGCGTTGTCTGGCCCTGAAAGTCTTGACCAACTAAGTGGTCGCTGTGGTGGTCCACAATGACCCACAATAGCCTGAGAAGGCTAAGAAAGGACCTGGAGGAGAAGGGCAGGGGCGGTGTGTACTCACAGCACAAGATTGACTGATCTCACTACAGATCAGATGGATGGCTCTAAATGACCTGGAAAGACATTCCCGAAGCCTGGGGCCACAGCATTAAGAGGCCAGACGGCACACGTGCCTCTCAAGTAGTTATTAGTGACTGAAGTCACTGCTGACAACTACGACTTCAGTTTCAAGTAATGGTTTAACAGCATCAACTTGAGGAAAGGTTACAGCTCGGAGTGTCTGGTGTAGCACTGACACTTGAAGGAAATAATTGGTGGATTTAGAGCAGAGAGAGAAGCTCAGTTGAACCTGAAGTTGGTGGTGGGAAGCTAGTCAGAAATTCTGGGTGAGCTGCAGCATGGAAATCACCCGCACACACCTCACACACCTCACCTAGACACACATTGACACTATCCCCATGCCAGCCCGATCTTTGGCACAACCAGGGAGATGTTGTTTTTATCCCATCAGCTACTGAATCCAAAGGATCTTCTGGGGCTGTGCCAGTTGGAATGCCTGTGTTTTTAGAAACACCTCATCGCACAAGGAAAGAAATGTGCTTTTCCAGCAACTTTGGGGAATGGGAGGTCTGTGAACTGAGTGTCAGTCCTTTTACTTCTGGCTGCTGCTCTGAGACTCTACACAAGCCATCAATAAGACACGTGGGTCCACACCCACCTGACTGCTGTAGCGCTTCTGTCAGCAGGAACTGGTGGGGGTAGGCACTGAGGGATAGTTTTGGCAGTAAGGCTGCCAAAGGGAACTGCTTGTGTGTGTGTGTGTGTGTGTGTGTGTGCGTGTGTGTGTGTGTTCATTCCCACTTGAGGTAGGTTCCTTAACTAGGCCATCTTTGCCGTGAATGAAGACATACTTTAACACATACTCTTTGTTCAAACATCTCTACATCTTAGTTCCAAGCTCCTTATTTAATTGAATCATCTTGAAACAAGGAAGCTGTCTTGTAGACTTTGTTTCTAGGATTTTTATGAAGCTTGCAGGCACAGCACTGCAGACATTTCAGGCACAGCACTGCAGACATTTCTGTAATGTCAGATTTGTCTTTTTATTTATTTGTTTGTTTGTTTATTTATTGAGACTAGGTCTCACTATTTTTGATCATGGAACCGCAAGCTTACATTGCCTGGGGTACCACAGACTCAAGCCATCCCCAGCCTCAGCTTCAGCTTCCCAGGTAGCTGGGATCACAGGCACGTGCCACCATGCCAAGCTTTTTTTTTTTTTTGAAACTAGGTCTTGCTATGTGCCCCCAGCAAGACTCGAACCTCGATCCCTGGTCCTGGCTGCAGCTTCCTAGGCTGTCACTTACAGGCATGTGCCAGCATGTCCAGCAGATTTGTCTTTTTATTTTGCTTTCCTGACTTCTTTTTCCCCTTCTTCTTCCATTTTCCCCTCCCTCCCTTTGAATTGTACTTCTTCTACTTATCTAGTTCCGGTATCTGTCTCTTAATAGCAAGATCCAGAATAATCCACCTGTAAATGACAGCCCTCAGCACAGGGTTATAAAAGTCATTCATAAGTCTAGCTGAGCAGCATGAGACTTGTGATGTCACAAAGCTAGCTGATGACAAACTGCCCTTACTTCCCACAAAATGGAACAAACTTCCATTTAGATGAGAGCAGCTATGTTGGAAATGAAGATAGCGTCTCCCAACCACCCCCTCTTGCCACTAGTCGAAAACATTCAGATATGACTCTCACCAGCCAAGTCAAGAGTGTCCTCTGACTCTGGTGAAGAGTGTCTGGGGATTTGTAACTCCCTGTGGAGTTGAACTCAGACAATTATTTTCCCCAGGAAAACATAAGATAAGATTAAAAGCAGAAAACAGAAAAAAAGGGTGGGGGAGAGAAAAATCAAGTGACAAATGTTAAAGAAAAATCAGCCAAAGGTTGGTCTGCCCTGCAGTCTGGCTTCTCTCCAGGAAAAGATAACCCTGGGCTGACAAGGGCATCTCCAGAGAGCCCAGGAGGTTTCATCAGGTGTGCCTGGTGGGCCATTGTTATGTAGAGCAGGTGCCTGCTGTCTGGAGTTCAGAGTCAGAGCTGCCTCCTAATGCCAATGGCAGAGTGAGGCACCTGGGAGGTGTTAACCCCTCATTGATTCCTAGGGGACTTCGTGTTCTCCACAACTAATTCCTCCACTGGATGTCTATATAACTCCATATTCTACTGGTCATTATGAACTGGAGTGATGGCTCCTGCCTCAGGGTTTCCTGGTTTGGGAGGTCCGGGGAGACGAGCTGGTCCTGGCTGTTAGGAGCACATGATCTGAGAGCCAGGAGCCCACAGGCGTGCAGACACCGTCAGGGAGACTCACTGGGAGAAGTGCTGAGATTGCTTTCATTTTGGCCTAGGAAATGCTTGTCAGACACATCGGCTGATAGCGCCCGTGGAGCCGCAAGAGGGAAAATGAACTGCATTACAACCAACTCCGATTTCACAGGCGAAAGCTGCACACTGACATTTATATTAGCTTAGTTTGACATGGTCTAACCACTGGGACTGCATGAGAGGGACTCTCTTCCGCCTCCACCTGCCTGGTCCCATCCAGCGCAAGCCCAGCTATATGGAGGTAATTGATGGGGCAAAATGTCGCAATTTCCCTTAGGTAGGTAAGACCTGGTCGCTCAACACATCATGTTTTCTGTAGAATTTCTAAATATGGGAGGGAATTATCTGTACATCAAAAGTGTATAGAAGCATTCTAACTAAAGCAGGGGTGTAAACCTTTCCAGGGCAACATGTGAGGGACTGATTAAAATACAGATTCCTAGCCAGGTGTGGTGGCATGTGCCTGTAATCCCATCTACCTGGGAGGCTGAGGCTGGGGATCGCTTGAGTCTCTGGGTTCAAGACAACCCGGGGCAACAAAGCGAAATCTAGTCTCTATAATAATAATAATAATAATAATAATAATAATAATAATAATAGCAACAACAACAAAATACAGATTTCTGTAGTCAAACCCTGTACAGGCAAAAGCATTTGATGTGAAATAAGTCTAGAAATATATACATCTGTCAAACAGAATCTCACTTTATAATTCACTTTATAATAGCCATGATACTATTAATAGAACATGGCAGACATAGATAGGGTAGAACCATCTATCACTTTTAATTATTTAAAATACTATTGACTTTTTATTTATATGTGTAGGTATATCTGCATATATATTTGCTATCATTATCGGAGAATGAAGTGACACAGAGTCGGTTATAATAATGTGTCCTGAGTCATCTAGGAACGAGCAGTGAGGCAGTATAGTATAGACCTATGCCAAGTCACTTTGCAAGTAAGTTCACAGACTCAATAATTCTCACCAGCAAGGAGAAGATCTCCATACTGAGTGGCAACTCAGGATTGTGATGTCACAAAGCCAGTTGATGATGAAGTTGTGATGAAACTTTCAGATCTATTTCCAATGTTCTTCAGGCTAACACCTCACAATCACAGATACTGAGAGGGGGTCAGTTCCCATGGTCCTCATGCTCAATCTATAAAGCAGGTGGTCTATTTTTTAAAGGACCACAGCCTTGGAGAGTGGGCATGTGCAAAGGATTCACATGCAATGAAGAATGTGAAGTTTTGAAATTGAAGTAACTTGGCCCACGATCATCTTCCTAGAAGTGAGTGAACAGGATTGAAACTCAGTCTCCTCAACTCCAGGATGCAGACTGTTGACTTTCATGTGATATATACATTGATCCACTCATTGCCCAAGGAAGCAGCAGATGTGTGTGACCTTGCAGGTCTCAGCTTAGGTGATGGGAGATCATGTGTGAACAAATGTCACAACCCCTTTCTTGGGATCCAGAGGTGAGGGGACAAGAAACACTTCTCTCCCAACAGAACATTGCAATCATGGCAGGGGAATATATAGGATGGACTTTGCTGGTGCAGCTAAGGAAAGCTTCCAAAGGAAGGGAAATTAGAGGGGACATCATGGTTGAGGAAGGAGAAAGGGAGCCAGATGTTGGAAAGAGCATGTGCAAAGGGCCAGAAGCAAGAGCCCACCGTTTCATGTTGACAGATGAATACCTGGTGAGGTTGTACACTGAAATAGAAATCTGCAGAAACTTCACAACCAAGAGTGAAGTTGGCACAGTTGGTGGTTGATGGGTGGCACAGCTGGGAAAGCACATCAATAGGGAAAAATTGCCTGGATGAGGCAGGTATTGAGGGTAAGCAAGGAAAGAAGCAGTGTGGGTAGAGCCTGGAATAGAGGATAAAAGCTGGAAGGGGCAACTGTCACAGGCTTTGGCTCTGGGACAGACTGTGCACTGGAAGGTCGGCACCTGGCACTGGCCACCCTGGGAAGAGGAAAAGTTAAGAGAAATGCCAAGAATGGGCCTTTGGTTTGAAACCTGAAATTCAGACCTCCGAAAAAGAGGATAGACCGCTGGGAAACTAGGAATGTGTGTCTAATGCACAAACTTGAAATCTGTGTATTCTGGAAAACTTGGAATCTGTGTCTTCTGGCAAAAGGACAGCTTGCTGGAAGACTGGACTTTGTGTGGAATGCCTCCTTCAGATTGGAACGTGAGAAGATGCCCTCTGTGACACCCGCTTCTTTGCAAAATGCTTGCTTAGGTTTGGAGGGGCACGAAGACACCATCGTGGATGTGTTTTAGTACTTTGAAGCTGGAGAGTAACTGGGGTCAGATAACTGGACACTCATGGCCTCAGCGAGTTTTGATCATCTCTCCTTGTTTGTAGTTAAACTTGTCGTATGGAATACCTGTTTGTGCACAAGTAGAAGAACCCAGATAATGCCCTTTAGCTATTGGTCTCTCCTTGCTTAGTTTCAGTGATGCTTAGTTTGATATAAACTTCATCAATAAGATTTGCTAAATCACCCCATCCACACTGACAAAGTGCTTGTCCACTTAGTGTCTTTGCTCAGCCTCGTGATGTGGGGGCCGAGTCTCCAGAGAAGTGAGGTGGGAGGGCAAGAAGAATGCTCACTTTCCAGATACCTGTACCTACCCCTCTCCCACCCATGTATGATCTGAGTGCTACTGAGAAGGCCATTTACCCTTTCTGTTCTGCAGTTTCCCTTGTCAGAATAATAAAACTCATCTTGCAGGATTCTTGAAAATTAATGACAGCATATTTAAAGCTCAAACACTAAAACAAACAGCAAAAGTGAAGACATCTTACACCAGGGAGAAGTGTTTGCGACACATTGACAAAAGTATAATTTCATTAATATAGACAACAGTCCTACAAATCAATAAGAAAAAGACCTTAAAAGCTTCAGGAGAATGGACTAAGGTTATAATCAGTATCCCAGAGGGAAAAACCCCAAAGGGCCTTCTAAACATACCATTCAAAAAGAAAATATGTTTACTCTTATTCATGTTAAAATAAGTGAAAACTAAACTCATAGTGAGGTACTTTTTGCCATTCAGATCATCAAAGTCAAAATTGTTCCCTTCACTCTTTTTGAGTGACAGGGGATAGTTTAAGACATGGACGTTGTAATTTTGAACAAACAAGCTCTGTGACCCAGAGCTTCCACTTTTGGAAATTCCCCATGCAAATGCGCTAACACGTGTGTGCAGGCGTGTATGAGAATGTTCACTGGAGTGGATTATGATATGACCAACTATTTGAAACAAATCTATCAGAAGGGATATAGGTCAATCAGTCATGGTTGAGGGAAACAGGATTATAAAAAGCAGCTGCTGAAATCAATGAGTCAGCTCATTCATGAATGTGGCAAACTGATCTCAACTGGGCAGTCATTGGTAGGAAATGTCAGGCCACTTCCGGTATGCCTGTGTGGGCGTGTGCTAACACGCAGGGACATGGGGCATGGCCCCTGGAAAGATGAGTCGAGTGGTGTTGTGAAGGACCAGAAGAGGTAGGAGTGTTTTCTTTCTTCCTTTCTTTCTTCCTTTCTTCCTTTCTTTCTCTCTCTTTCTCTTTCTTTCTCTCTCTTTCTCTTTCTTTTTCCTTCTTTCTTTCTTTCTTCCTTCTTTCCTTCCTTCCTCCCTTTCTTTTTATTTATTTATTTATGAGACTAGGTCTTGCTATGTTGCCCAGGGTAGTCTCAAATCCACAGACTCAACCTGGATTCCTATCCCCAGCCTCCCAAGTAGCTGGGATTACAGGCATGTGCCACCACGCTCAGTTTGGAGAGTCTTCACATTTGAGTTTTGTGCCTGTTGCTAACACATGCTTCTAAAACGAACAGGTATTTTAAAAATAGCATCAATGCAACATGGAGCCTTAGTAGCTTGTGGTCCTTGCTACACAAAACAACTTAATCTCGGAAACTTTTGACCACATTCTTCCCATATTTCTTGTCACACTTCTCCCTTTTCATACTTTCAGACAGTCTTCTTCTGATGATGAATTGCTAGATCAGAACACAATGAGTCAGTTTGTTCATCACCTGCTGTTGATTGGAGCTGAAGAGTTGTGTTCAATTGTGTACTGTAGCAGCAGAAAGGAGCCAACCTTAAGATTCTTTTCTAACAGCAAATTCCAGCTCCGTACACCAGCTGTGTGACCTTTGGCAGCTATCTTAACCTCTCCGAGACTTCATGCATTCACTCATTAATGTAAACTAGCCCTTTTACTTAGGGTGCAAACATTCAGCGAGGTCATGAACTTAATGGTATGCTGGTTCACATATGCTCGTGCAATTTTGCCACAACATGCAAAATGTTTCTGAGCTATTTGCTTTTTGTGGACTTTTCAGTTACTAAAACTCACAATAAGATATTGCCAGTCCATGTTAGCATTTTAGATGGTGATTTTTCAAAAGTCCTACTAAACTATAGATTCTTGTCTTAGATGGTAGCTCTCACATTCAGTCACTCCAATAAGATCTTGGAAACGTTGCTTATTCTAGTATTTTAGTTTTTTCCCCCCTTTTAATGCAAAACAGGAACAATCCAAGCTGCATCATCTCAAGGAGTTGTAAATCTCAAGTGCATGTGAAACTTTGATTCACACGTAGCATTTTAAAGCTGAAGACCTTTTAATAAATAAGCGGGAGTAACTGATTTACATGGTGTAAATGCTCATTTCCCAGATGAGGAACAGATGGGTCAATTGTGCTGGGCAGACTGAGAAACATGCTCCTTCATCCCCACGCCTTAAGGACCCTTCTTACAGCAAGAAAGCTGTTCTTGCAATGTCTCCTGTAGACACTCATGTGAGTGTATTTTTTAATGGGTAATTGGCAAGTAATTAGGAGGGAGATTGTCTTGTGGAAATATAAACAGTAATTGAAAGAAGGAATTATTAGATCTGGAGCTCGGCGGCAGCAGTGAACATGGAAGAAAGAGAAGGAAATCAGAATTTTTCTTCAGGACTAAGAGCCAGATGCTCACAGAGACTGCTGGGAGTTCAGCGACCAAGGACTTCCTGTGGCAAGGTGTCTAGATCAGCTTAGGTGAACTGGATCTCGGTCTCATCTATTTGGGCAAGATAGTCCATGCTCCTAAGAGCTCTTCAGAGAATACCAAAGTCAAGTTCAATTGGTCTCAGATGACTAATCAGAGCCTTATGGAATGATGTAAAATTCTAATTCTATGTTGGCTTGGTTTTACTTTCTCGGCTAACCAAATTGCACCTTGTAATTGGCTCATAGCATTTTTTTCCCTGCCTATACAGTTATCTGCAAAATTATCTACTAAACATGTAGTTACCTAGCACTCAAAAACACTGAGCTGACACTGAGTTGAATATATGTGGCCCATACCACATGTACTTTTAAGGTTAATTTTAATGTCAAATTAATTAGTATTTTGGCCCTAGAAACCATCGAGAATGTTTTTGAAATTTTCATGCTTATATAAACTCTGAGCATAAATCCCGGTAGCATTGTATTGAAACGTGAATGTAATTTACAATAATATCATAAAATAATTCATGTTTGAAAGGCATCTAGCAACTCCAAAGACTTGCATTTGACCTTCAAGTATCACTGAGTCAGTCTCTGTCCCGTGCTACTCTGTACTTTGGCGTGGAATTACTTGGACAAGTGACCAGTATAGATTCTGAGGCCAAGTCAGTGGAGAATAATATTCAGGGGAAGTATTTTTTCCCCAATTGTTTCTGTAAACAATCATTGTCCCTGTCAGTCAAACCGTTTCAAATGTTCTAGTTCATTTAATGATCACGTTTTATTTCAACGTCAAAAGCAGTACAGGGAACAGGGAAAGAAATACATGTTATGATAAGACTTCAGGAAAATTACACATTGAGGGGAAAAAAGTTCTCTTGCCTATATTCTTAGTTTAGAAAATATTATTCTCCAGACTCAAGCTTGAGTGAAGTGCCCCAAGTTCATGAGCATGGCAGCAGATGTGGCTGCCCGAGCAGCAACCTGAGAATGTCAACACAGCCTGGGAGAACCGTGAAACCAGGATAAGCAGCAGGCCCTTTTGGATGACAGCTCAATGTGAAACAAGAAACTAGCTCCATGCAGCTCCCACCGCAAGGGTGTCAACATCAGAAAATGCTCCATCACACAGCTAGTAGAAGCACAGCCTGATGGACATGGAGTCTGACCTTGCTTCCCCAGGAGACAATCCCTCCAGGTCATGGGTGAGGGATACTGGCAAGGGTCACTGAGGGGGGCATGCAAGTACAGCTGCTTGCTCAGAATCCATCCCCTAATCAACAGGACTCAGCCTCGAGGGGTTGTCATGCCAGCCCTTTCACCGCCACTCACTGAACAGGCAAAAAGCAAAGCCTGGGGAGGCATACTTGTTTTTAAAAATCCAAAGCTGTACGACAAGGCGAGCATGAAGAAATGGATTAAAGCAAAAGTCCAGCCTGGATCGGTGGGCCAAGTTGAGTCTTCTATTGCAGAGACTGAAGAGAATTACTTAAAAGTGGTTCAGGAAAGGGGTATAAAGGGAAAATATGGGATGGATGGATGGATGGATGGATGGATGGATGGATGGATGGATGGATGGATGGATGGATGGAATGATGAATGGTGATACTCTATGAATGATTGATAGATAATAGATGCATACAGACATATGTAAATGGATAGGTAGGTAGGTAGGTAGATAGAGAGAGAGAGAGAGAGATAGATAGATAGATAGATAGATAGATAGATAGATAGATAGATAGATAGATAGATAGATAGATAGATAGATAGATAGATAGATAGATAGATAGATAGATATGAATGGGTGGAGATTGATGACAGGTCTGTGGTTATATACCTTTTTATTTATACTTATGTCTGTTCTGATAGTCTGCTTATTTCTTATACACATACCTGTGCTATAACGCACTGGCCCAGGCAGTGAGCACAGCTAACTCTCCTTTACATAATCAGAGACGTTTAACTTGTCAGACTGATTGCTTCAGAATGAAATCCTGCCTTGTGACACTCTGTGACATGTAGAGTCCTGCAGGGCCCTGGAGGCACATATCAGACTCCCAATTTTATCAGGCAGCTAGTGGCTGCTTAGATTCGGGACAAGGGAAATCACATATTCTGCTTTTGAAGAAGGTATCCTCAGCTGCTTAGCCCTGTGCCTTCAGCAGGTGCTTTAATGTCAAAGGCATTAAGGCTCATTTCCTTTGTCTCCCTCAATCCTATCTTCCCTTCTCATTGCCCACCTTGGCTTCCTTCCTCCCCACCCCATCTCTACCTCGCATTAGGCTTATCATCAGTGACTACTAGCTGACCCAGAAATGGAGATGTCAAACTGAGTCTAAAATGCTAGCAGTTCAGAATCCTTGCAGAAGCGAAGAAGTAGGACCTGGTGGTGGTCCCTCCATATGGAAAAAAGAGAAGCTTCTTATACATTTGTCTAAACTGATTCACACATATGTAGGTGAATTATTCTTGACTCCTACTCCATTTGCCCTGATTCACTGCCCATCATAGAAAAAACGGTAATAGGGTAGAGTCACATGATCAGGTGAACACTCACAAAGCATTTCAAATTAGAGGTTGAATAAATGAATTCACTTACTGAAGCAACAGATGCTTAGCAAAAAATCACTATATTTATACATTTATACCTCTGCTTATTGATAACAATAAAGATGCTTTCAGGCACCAGGGGGCTGCCTACATGTTTCTGTATTGAGATTTTATACACTCTTAGCATATAAAATAGGCACGTGAAATGGTACAATAAAAATCAGAATGATAATAATTAATACTGTTGAGTGTTTGTGACCATAATTACATTCCATGGATTATCTTTAACCCTTACCCAAACCTTACAACATTAGATTTATGACTATAATCTGGTTTTATAAAGAAGGAAACTGAGGCATGAGAAGTTAATGGAGTACTAAGTTCTTGTGGAAGCAAAGGACATTCCCAATAATCATATTCTAGTGTATGTTCCCCTGAGGTCCCACACTGTTTTGTGTGGAACCCCATAATTTCTACTAGTATCTGGCCTTAGTCAAGTTAGCTAAGCACCTCCAATGGTTTTCCAGACTACTTAGAGGTAAACACAATCTAAAGTACATATTGTTTGTTTTCATTTGATCACTATGGTAGGTAAGAGGCATTAGATCAACTTAGGAATGAGAAAAGTGCATGGAAAAACCAGTGAGAGGCTCCACTCTCATCCAGACAGAGGCATTTTGGATTAGGGCTTTAGAATTTGCAGCTTTAATTTCATGTGAAAGAATTAATTACATCTCCTGGCACTGAAACAGGAAAGAAATAAAGAGCCAGTTCCTATTCTCAAAGCAATAATTACATAGGAGGAGAACCAAAATGGAAGCAAAGAGTAGACTGAATCTGGCATAATGCAAAGCAGCTTAAATGATAGTCTCCTAGCAAACTCTATGCCCACAGCTCCTAAATTTGAAAGCAGAGTAAAAAAAAAGAAGACACTGTGAGAACTCGAAATTAGTCGAAAAGCTCTTAGTGTGTTCTGTGTTCGAAAACCTCTGTGATGCCATAAAAGCTAAAGAATCAATCACATTGTAACCAAGGGTCAATCACTGGTCCAAAAGATTCCTTTAGTGGTGCATGTGAACAGGGATTTGAGACCGCAGAACACACTGGGTAGGGAACAGCATGACTTTGTCTCTGAGATACTCTTCTCTTTTTGCCCTTTCTCTGTGTGAAATTGCCTACATTTCACAAAAAAGCAATGAAACGCATGACCAACAACAGGGTGATGATGATAACGCTAATCAAAAAGATCAAATTATGTTACAAAATGGCTCTTCAAATCATGTAGTGGGTCACCCAGACCAGTGCGAGCCACCTGTATTCTGTAGAAAACAACTCCATCAGAAGTGCCAAAAATAAATGTGTTCTACCAGGCACCCTCTCGGGAATCCACTGAGAACTTCTTTTCAAAGTTACCAGAGCCACTCAATGTTCCCATTATTAGCACACTGGTCTTACACAGCTATTAATGGCTTGAGAAGTCTCACAGTAAAGAAACGTCAACTTCCATCAAAATAGTGTTTCCCAAAACAATTTGACTTTTTGAAGTTCTGTCCAACCTATCTATTCTGGGAACGTGGTCACTTGGGTGAGGGGACCGTTGAAGTTCAAGTTTGTGTCTCTGCTTCTTGCCCTTCCATAACCATCTTTGCTGTGAGGAGACCCTCAAACTCATAAAGTTGTTTCCATGAAAGAATCTATGGGGTAGCATCATTTGTGTCACTGCCCCTGTTTTTTGGACGGGCATTGGCTGCTGGCAAGCCTCCCTGATTGAATGGAAATCCTCTCTGGGAGGGGGGTTAACAGTACCCAAGATGCTACCTGAAAAAACAAGAGAATGGGCCAGTAGCATGAAAAGCAAGAGAATGGGCCAGTAGCAGAGACTTATTACTAACTTGTATGGGTTCAGGTTCATGGCGCTGGACTCCTGTGATTCTCACTCAGAGAGTAGTCTTCCAAGATCTTCTGGAAATCTTTAATGCAGACTCTTGGAGACCAAAACGTAGAAGATAGCCAGGGGCAGAGGATAATGTAATTTTAGAGGCAAGTGGAAAAAAGTGAAAATGCTTCCCTTGGAAGTCTTGAGCATTTATTGCTAAAAGGGAAGAAGCAAAGGGAAGTGGTTAATTATCTTCAGGAGAAGGGGTCAGGGTGGCCAACTCAGAAAAGTGCAGGTTGGTGGTGGCTCTCTTCTGGCTCCACTGAGCATTCCAGAGTTTGCCCATTTTGAATTCTGACTGCGGGGAGTTGTAAGCTATTCAATGAACGTCTTCTGTCATGTTCATTTTCAAAAGGATATAATTTCCTATCCAAACTGTAACAAACCAACTTTCAAAGGAACCGCTGTGGGTAGGTGGCGATGGCGTTGTGTTTCCTAACTGGTGATTAGCAAATTTATTGCATGATAAACCATTTTCAGTGCAGTTTTGAAAAATAAAAACATGCTTCTTCCTGAGTAATTAGTTGCTCTTTACCG
Source organism: Uropsilus gracilis (assembly GCA_004024945.1). Lineage (NCBI taxonomy): Eukaryota > Metazoa > Chordata > Mammalia > Eulipotyphla > Talpidae > Uropsilus > Uropsilus gracilis. The sequence goes on from PVHY01005307.1 coordinate 13,523, forward strand.
CCAACAAACTGTAATTTTTATTCCTTTTACACAAGCCCATTTATTAGGAGAGAGAGAGCTAGCAAGCATTTATGCTTTTGTGTTTATACTGCAAAGAAGACATGGCATCGAAAACCTGCTATGAGAATTCTGAATGCCGTTATATTTTAAAATCCACATTAATTATAGATCCACTTATTCTTAGAAAAGACAGGAGTTGCAGCAGGATGCGGAGGGGGGGATGGATTCATGTATAAATTGCCTCCCAAGGACCCCACTGAAATTTCCATAACATTCACCACATGACACTGATGTGTGAAAATTGACATGAAGATTTGAAAATTGGGACCGAAGGAGCCCAAGCATAAAATAACTTCAATTTTGCGCTCTCTCTGTCTCTCCAAGGAATAGCACGTAGGACTGACCAACACAACACAAACAAGCGGAGAGGAAAAAAAAATCCAGGGAAAAGGATAGGAGTTATTAAGGAGAAAACACACTTCTCACTCACAGAGAGAAAGGATGATCAATGGATTTAGTCACAGAGAAATTCAAGCAGAAAATTGCTGCTGTTTTTTATCTGAACAGCAGAAAGTTTAACCAAAGCAGAATTCTCAAGCTGGGGAAGGTACCTGTGGACAAAAGGATAGGAGCTGGGTCTTTGAACCAGAAGAAAATGGTCAAGTTCTCTTCCTCTTTCATTATGCAATGGACAGATGATTTTTTTTTAATAGAAAGTGGCTTTGTGTCTGCAATGCCCTAGGTCAAGGCTAACAGCCATTACCATCCCAAAGTCATCTCCAACTATAGGGAATAAATAACTGCTTGGTTCCAATGCCTGCCCTTGAGTGAAAATAATACCCTAAATAGTATCCAAAATGAACGTGAAAGAGGTAGGCAATCCATGGATTGACAAATATGGAACCGTTACTGACAAAGTGGAATATATCAGCAATTCCTTGCTGGGTGAAAATATTTAAAGAGCAGCTCAAATCAAGCCATTTTGGCAAGGGTACTTGAGAGGCTGTTTAAAGGAGGTAAAGATAAAATAAAATAAAACAAAATAAAATCATTTCATCTATTCAAGGCTGGCTATCCCAGGTTCCTTTTAATGCCAGAAATCTGAGAACACAGTCACTTGAACAGCTGGGAGTGAACAGCAGCTTCCCATACTGTAGAAGGACTTCTAGAAGTATCATTTCCAACAGCAGGAGTTTCAGACCTGTTGAAATGAACAGATTGTTCCTCATACCATCTTCCTGTGATTCCTCCTATTTAGAGACAGTGAACAGCTCCATTTTCTTCTGGAAGGTGTTTATCATTTTTGGATACTGTACTAGAATGTAAGAGCTGGGGACTGGGATGAGGGGTGGGTAGTAGGAATTTGATCAAAATTCTGAGCATCTGGTCATTGTAGGATTCTAGACTGAATTTCTCCAAAGCTCAATTTCCTCAACTGTAAAAAATGCAAAAGAGGAGAAACAGGACTACTTTAAGCTGACCGAAAGACTCAATCACACACCACAGCATGTAAAGCATTGTGGTAACCAATGCTTCATGGTAACTGGTTTCAGTCTGATGTGAACAGATATCCCCTAAGACATTTTCCAACCAAGTCCACAAAGTCCTTAAATCTGTACAGTGCTTTCATTTGCACAATGCTGTTATATTCACTTTATCCCAGTTGATGCCTGTATTCCTCAGAATAACAAGTGAGTTGTTTACCAATTTATTTGTGATCAAGTATTTGTCACCCTCATTATATGCCAATTTGGGTAAATACATGTATGTACGTATATGTATATGCACACACACACATACATATATATATATTTATATATGCACACGCACACACTTCACACAGCACGGACTGTCTCAGAACACAACCTCTTCCACTTGGGAACTGGGTCTCAGTGACAGTGATTCTTTCCTCTTGGTCTTTGCCATTCCTTTGTGCAGCAACTTTTCAGGGAAACGATATGGTGGGTCACGCAGTTGCCACAAGACTCTTGCCTCCACCTAGCCAAAGGGGAGTCAGAATTGCAGCCATCTTGGGGTTCTGAGCCAGTAAGTCCCTGAACCCTGTGTCCTCAGTCCCCCACCTGACAAGCCCTCATCCTACACAAAGGGAAGTCGATGTCCTCATTTCTCGATAAGAGCAGAACTCGGAGAGGAAGAGGATGTGCGGGGAATCCAGCTCCAACCCAGTCTCCTGGGTTTCTCCTCGGTTTCCTGATTCCCCTCCAAGCTCATCAGGGTCCCCATGAGTGCCAGGGTAGCCTGAGAATCTGGCATCAGGCTCCTGTGTGGGCTCCCTTTTCACTCTGCCCACCCACCTGCATGCTCCCTCGGCCCTGCAAGCAGTGAGGACCAGGATGCAAGGCCTCTGGAGGCCTACTATCTATCTACCTGTCCCTCTAGCACCTGTGTTTAAGGAAAGACCAGGCCACGAGGAAAGAGTACCCACCCAGCATGTAGAATGGGGGCAGTATCATACCCACCACTCCACCTGTCCAGGAGAGCAGCTGCTTTGTGTTTCTTTGCCTGTCAGTCCACAAAAGGCTGTTTCCCACAGCGATGCCCGGCAGTCTGCGCCCCCCAGTTTCTCATTCTGCACCTTATTCTCTCCAAGTGTCCACATAAGAGAGAAAAAAAAGGTGAATTTCCTAGAGTCTCAGAGACCCACCGTGTGTTGTTTTTAAAATGTCCTGATAACCAGAAAGGCCTCGTTTATCATCCCAATGATTTTAGGGCCAACAAACAAACCCTGAAAATCATGATCCCAAATTGTGCAGAGAACCTCACTTTCCTCACCTAGAATTGACCTAAATAGCTATTCGCCTCGTAGCAGATAAAAGGCAGCCCACGTTGACTGCTAAAGAGTCTAAATTCTTTTACCCAAAAGACAGTTCTTTTCTTTCACCTCAAACAACTTCAGATATTGCCCCGGGGCCGTGGGAGTATTTTGTTATTTTCTGTGTGAAATATTATATTCCCTGGTGAATGTGGCGAGATTGTATTACTGTCCACTGATTCCCTTAGTTGACCCACCGGGCAGTGCTGGTGACCTCAGCATTCGAGTTGCATCCAAATGTCTGTGTGTTTTGTTTCATTTTTTTTTCCCTTTGCTGAAGGACCAAGATAAAGCTCAGAGAGTAGAAGCAGCCCCCCAAAAGTCAGGGCACTGGAGACTTGAGGAACTCTGCTGGGCTCCTGCTAGTAGGGTTGAAATAGGCATCTCTCCTACCTGGAGGTCCAGGGGCTGTTTAAACCTCTTAATCATGCCACATCCCAATCAGTGATGCCAGGGATTGAATTGGGGGTGGGAGGATGACTTGGTCTCCACTGAGTTCCTCTCCAATCTTAGGGATGAAACATTTCTTTCTGCTGGTCGACAGAAGTTGATCTGAAGACAAAGATCTAGCACTTAATTATTTTCCTCAACCTCCTTGAGTGCCTTGGAGGTGCAGAAACTTCTAGAGCGGATGCTGGGAAAGAGAGTTATGGTAGCAAACATCACCAACATGATTCTCCTCGGGGTGCATTTGCTCTCTGCTTTGTGCTGTGTTAGTTCTGTGATGTTCCCTAAGATGATGATCTGCAGGGCCAGCCGTCTGCATGCTCTGGATCTCATTTATTAGCAAGTGAAGTATGTAATGGTGAAAAATAGCTCAATGGTTTCCTCTTTCTCCGGGGCAACTACTCAGCAACATGGCTGGCTGCACATACAGCAAATAAATGGAAGGGAAACGGGGGCTCGGGATGCCAAGCGTGGGAGAACCTCCTCCACACCTGCCGGGAGCCTCGGCAGTCCTGCCTCTGCCTTTCTGCACAGGGCTTCAGTCTGTGAGGATCTGGGGCCAGTGGGATGGTGCCTGCAAAGTCATGTGCAAACTTCATGCTCAGTCTCTTATTTTGAGACAGAGACAGAGAACACATCTCCCAGGGCCCATCGGGGCAAAGCTCTCTCCTTCTCCCTCCCACTCTGGAAGATGCTTTCACGAATCACCTTGTGGATTCACCAACAGTGACTGGAAAACCTCCAAATGCAGAAACAATTTTGAGGACCTGGGAACAGAAAAGACTTCAAATTTGATCTTAGGAGGAAAAAAGAAAAACTTTCTGAAGTGCATTCATAATGTAGACTTTCTAGTTTTGTAAGAAACACCATTCTTCATTGACATTCCTCCTCAAAAAATGTGTCACTCTTACTTTCACGCTGGTGTTCTGGAAACCTGAGATGCTTATAGGACTCCTCCAAGTCTCAAGGGACTTGAGACAGTCCCTTAGAAACCTCTGTGCAGAGCGGGTGCTTTGCAAAGTGAACCCTTGGTCTCCCATCCCTGTGGTATGAATGCAATTTCTCTCAGTGTTTAGTTTTCTGCAAAGTGCTAGGAAAAAATTTTCCAGGAAGGGCAGCGTGGGCTATGGTAGAGATTACTGGCATGTGACTTTCTAATTCTCTTAAGTTAGAGACATGGATTTGAGGACATGAGTAAAATTAATGAGTTTTGTGGCCCAAACTCAGGGAAAGACTTTCTATGCTCCTTGCCAGCTCAGTGTCTCAGCACTTGATGCCCGTGTCAGCAGGAGGAAGCAGAGGCTCCTTTTCCAGGGAGGAAGACACCCTCCATCACTGCAAGGGGCATTTAGAGAATTCCCACAGTCTTACCCACCTTCACCCCACCTCTCCTGATGTTTTTGGCATCTAACATGTTGCCTGGCACACAGTGGGATAACCATAGGTGATGAGTTCTTTCTCTCTGACCTCCGAAAATTGAAGTTTCTTCATATCTACCCAGAATCATCTTGGAAGGACAGTGCTGCTAGCTTACCTCGAATTGCAATAATTTCTAAGGGAAAACTTAGTTTTTTTTTCCTCCTACACTATTGTTTGTAAACTACCTGCTTGATAATCTAGGAACCATCTAGTCTTTTTGTGTAATGTTAGGGCTCACTCGCACTCTCTAAATTAGTTACCTCTTCCTCCAGGAGTCAAATGCTATGAAAATGTCAAAATAATTTTTACAACTATTATTCTTTTCTCTTCTTAAATACTGTATATTATGTAGCTCAACCACCAGAAATAATTTTACAAGAATTATCACTGAGACAGGAAAATGCCTAAATATAATAGTATGTTAAAAAGTTTCATAAAAAAGGCATATATATAGCTTAATCCTAATTATGCAATAAGCAAATATCATTACACATGATCCTAATTATGTGATATAAGCATATGCTTACATATGTATATAAACATTACATATGTTATCTTATTTGTGTATAAAAACATGCATTCTTAATTATGAATATATATGCCAAATAATAGTGATGGTTACATCGATTTTATAGTTAAATTTTGATTGACTTTAAAAAAATATATTTTCCAAATATCTTTCAAAGCTGTTACAGAAGAATTTGGATCTTACTTTACTGTAAAATTAAATAAATTCATTCTGCATTTCAGATCCAAATACAGCCTCCTTGCAAAGGGGTCTTTGTCACATCTGGCGTAGTTAACCTCTCCTTTCCATCATTTGAAGATCTATAGCACTCAAAATACAATAAACACACACATCAACAATTACTATGATTCTCATCTAGCAGATATGCTCCGTTTTGTCTTTATCTCACTAAAATATACCAACATACAAATATACAATAATACCATCACCTGGCTTGAGAGTGTGAGCAGGTGACCAGTATTAAGCCAATTATCCACTTTCACCCATAGCATTATAGAGATAAGTAGGTGATCCAGTTTAGATAAACTACATCTACCAAACCTCCACCCCAGGACTTTATTTGAGCTCTAAAGGATGTAGTCTCCTTCGTGTAGCATTGTTTTTCAAGATAGACACAAGCAGCGGCAGGAGCTCTGACAACCAAACCTTTTGTCACCATGAATCAAGAGTCAAGAAGGGGATGGGAGGGGCGTGGAGGTGTTGGCAGCCGGAACCAGATAGGGCTCCAGGCATGCCTGGAACCGCCTCACTTCCGCCGGCCATCACAGCCCCGCCTTTGCACGCTCAGCCACTGTGCCTGGAATTGGGGGGCTGGGAGGGGGGCACAGCCCCTCTATTTCACTCAGAAGGAATAAGACGAGAACTAATAATCCATTGGACTGATAGAATTGGTTTGGGACCAGAGCAAACTATTGTGCACAAATACGAGAGGACCACAAGACAAGGAACGTGAGAAAGACAATGTATGATGGACTGGAGAAATGATCATGGACATCACCTATCACAGAATCACACCTAAGGCCACACAATGAGTGTCAAAAGCTAAAGACTGGTACATAACTCAAGAAAGCAAGGTGTCCCTCCCCACTCCATGGGAGAGGAAGGTCACAGAGATGGGGCTGTAGGTCCACGCAAAGCTACAATCTGAAGGAGAGGAAACGATCTGCAAAGTTTTTCGGCAGATGCCCTCGTTGTGTAGAAGATACACAACGAGTATCTTCTACAATGAATGGAATTGATTGAAGACAGTCAACAATGAGAAAATACCAATAGATTCCAAATGAAAATGAACGGCTACCCAGTACAGAGATAGGAGTGAACATCTACCAACAAGGCCTGTTATATTCTAGGACCACAGTCCATCACCCAAGAAAAAGACATGGCCACAGAAAATGAAGAGACCAAAGGACTTAACATAGAACAAAAAACAAGGAGAGGGGCCGGAGTGAACAGAGGGGCTGTCAACGGTGGGTGGGGGGGAGGCTCTCCAATAATCATTTGCCTATACTGTAAAATCTAAAGTATGAATAAAATTTATAAATTTATTTTAAAAAAGAGTCAAGAAATGGATAAAGAGCTTGGAAGGCAGAGCATGGAAAACAAAGAAACCACTCCTGTTTGAGCAATGGCTTATCTGAGCCCAACAACACCTATAAACTCTTTTGGGAAGGAATTTATTCCTTTTACTCTCTGAGTATTCATCAAATGCTTTCTGTGGCTTGTGTTTATAGCCAGATTCCTAACTGCTACAACACCAAGTCCCAAATGGTTCATTTCATTTGTGTAATGAAGTTGGCCCTTATTCAATAAACATCTATTAAGCAAATTTTCTCCATCACACCCTTTAGAAAAACAAAGTTAAACTACCCAACAATTTCTCATCACAGGCCTTGAGGTGTCCCTTCTTTCTTGGGCATATGCCATAACACATAGTTAAACCCATTGTAGGTTCATGAGAGTACATGAAAGCTCGAAGAAAAAAAAAAAAAAACTTTTAAGAATTTTTTATTTACCTACTTGTCCATTTTTATTGAAGTAGCATTGCATTGTAACATTATAAACTATTCAGTGTACATCCTTAAAAATCAACATGCAATATAGTTTCAATGTCAGTGCTTTCTAAATCAGATCAAAAGATCTATACTTCACCTACAGATAACTTGTAGTTCTATAGATTGTCTCGATAATGTTAGTATTTACTCTTTCTAATTATGTATATTTTCATGATAGCTAGTATGATTGCCTCTTATATTTACTTTTAAGATATTTAAGATAGTCATAATATAGATTTTTTTAAATGCAAGCATTGACTTTTGTCTTCACATAATAATTCAGTCTGGGCTCAGAAAAAAACAAAAACAAACAAACAAACAAACAAACAAAACTAGTCAAGCAAGAGGAAAGGGAAGGTTGAGGAGGGAGTGAAGGGGGTGAGGGGAAGGAGGGAGAAAAAGTGGCCCATAGATCTTAATTACAATGATCTCTCAAATATCTAGTTGGAGAAATGAAAGAGGAAAAGGTTAAGTCAGGCTAGTAAATTCTGAAACTGATTTATGGCAATAATGAATATTTAAAATTTTACATTTAACCCCAGAGATGTTCCGGCAAAAAATAACTCTAGGCTTGCAGTCCTACTGAATGATTGTACCTCAAATTTACTAATCTTGGCAACTGAAAACAAAATTATAGGGTAGGAGCAACCACATAAAGTAACCCATAGTTGTAATTACTGTAAGTGTGGGACATGAGAAAACCTCCCAGGCAGCTTTCGAAGATTTGTTGCAGAGCCAGAGCAACTGGGGCAAAAGGAACACAGCATCCTACAAAAGGAACACAGGATCCAAAAGAATATTCACCTCAGGAAGCATGTTGAACAGGACTGGGGTTTGACTCATGAAAAATTTTATTTCCTCCTTCCCAACTTTCCATGTTCTCCACTAGGCAGTGTGGTATTGGGGAGGGGTGGTGGTTTCAGGCCTCACTGGGCATTTACCAGTCTCCCCGTGACCTTGGGAAGTACCCTTGGGAGTTTCCTCAACTTTTACATTCGAAGAGACACAAACTGTATCACTGTCTTGTTGAGTGATGAACAAAATTATTTCACGCTTTTCCCATGAGAGAGGAAAAATGAATATTGTTGTTACTGGAAATTTTAAGTTCAAAATGTATAACCCTATTTTGAAATTTGGGGTTGATGAGAAAAGGAGTTAAAGTTTAAACTAATACTCTGATCCAGAGAGTAAAAAATTAGAAGATATTATTTAAAATATGGAGGGCTCAACAACTTTTCTCTAGTTGGTCATTCCAAGAACATTCAGGAAGCAGTGTGGTTGAATTTAATTGATGTACCTTGTTGTGTTAGAATAAGAAAGGCATTTACTGCATCCTACTGTACACCACTCATGACAGTAACTACACAGGTACCAAAACACATCTTTGTTGTTTTTTTCTTTCCAGCCACTTCAGGTAGCAGACACAATAATTGCATTGGTACCCATGAAGAAATTGAGGCTCTGATAAATTAAGCAACTCATTCAAAGTCACATACCTTGTAATTTGAATAGCCAAGATTTATCTGAATCATTTTCAGCTTTCTACTAACATATAGACCCATATCTTAAAGATTACCATGGACATCAGACTCCAATTTTTTTTTCAGCATTATAGTAATTTACTCAGACTACCTGAGAAAATGCCATTCATGGAGTGACTTAAACAAAAAAAATTATTTGTTCATAGCTCTGGAGGTTGAGAATCCTCCAGAACTATTACAGGATGGTTGTGTTCTGGTGAGGGTTCGCTACATATCTCACAAATGATATATTCTCACTGTGCCCTCAGGAGATAGAGTGATGGAAAGTAGGCTGGAGAATGGGTAAAAGTAATCTCTCTGATTTCACTTTGTATAAAGACATCAATTCTATTGTATTAGACCTCCATTCTTACTATTTCCTTTAACTTTAATTATTTCCTAAAGGGCTCTTTCTCAAAATACATTAGGTGTCAGGACTAGAACACAGGTAGTAGAGGGAAACACACAGCCCATAGCAAGCATCTTACCTGAATTTCTATCATAAACATGTGTTTTGAGATTGAACTCTACTCCAATATTGTCTTTCTTATTCCTAATTCAGTGAGTTTCGAGTTCACAGATTAGCTCATCATATCATCTGTTACATTATCATATCTTCTTGGAACAGAAGCTCATCAACTCCCTCTTTGAATGAAACATAGTAGAGGCTTTTCAGCTCTCAAGCCTTGTTGTCTCAAACGCATCATCAGACAACGCAGCAGAGTTAGCCCAGCCCAGACTGTCCACATCTTCCATCCATGCATTCGTTTAGCAAATAAAACCCATACCTATCTGTTTGAATTTCCACTAGCTCATCTTGCCAGGTTATGGGCTGTCTGTCCAAAATTGTCTCCTTCTAAAGCTCTAGTCCTTGTCACTGATCTAACTTGCTAAACATTTTTCTTGGCTAGTTATTACTTTATTGATAAGTACTTTTGGAGTATAGTTCATGAACTAGATGTTGTACAAGATATAAACAGGCAGCAAACAATGCAAACATCTTTTTCACCCATGTAGTTCAGGAAAGTCAGACATATGATTTCCAGGAATTGTTTCCAGACACATCAAAAATCTAGCTTCAAGTTCAAGCTCAAGACACACCTTCATTAAATCTGTCCATTAAGAAAATATATATTTAAAATAATGGTCTTCTGTGCAAAGCAAATCCAACTACAAATAAGGAAAAATCCATTAAAAATAGAGAGAGACACTTTATCAAAAAATATACATAGGTGAAAAATAGACCAAAATGACACCCAAAGTATTTAGGAAAACACAAATTAAAACCACAGTAAGACACAACTCCATATGCCACAGAAAGGCTAAAGAAAAAAGACTGGCAATATGAAATATTTCTGAGGGTGTAAAATGGCAGGAACTCTCTTACTTGGCTGGTAGGAATGAATGAAAAATGGTGCAGCCACTTTGTAAAACAGTTTGTCATTTTCTCAGAGAGTTGAACATGCACTTACCATATGACCTAGCAGTCTCCATTCTAGGCATTTTCCCAAGGGAAACAAACACCGTTTGACCTTTCTTTTAAAATATAGAACCATAGAAAGAAAGTGGATGACACACAAATGTCATCAACTGGTGATTGGATCAACAAATAGTTGTATATCCACACCAAAGAATATCACTCACTAATAAAATGATTCAAACTACTGATACTCACAGTATGAACAAATCTCAAGTGTTAGAATTGATAAAAAAATATTCAGAAACAAAAGACTAGCTCTGAATCCGTTTATCTGAAATTCTACAAAGGTCTAGATTGATAGAGAGTAAATGTCAGGAAACCAGTGGGTTGAGAGAAAGTATTGATGGCAAATAGGCAATGAGAAAATTTGGGAAGAAATCTCTTTGTATCATGTCTGTGGTTTTGGTTACACAATTATATACATTTACTAAGCCCTATTGTTTCATAATCTTAAATTTTCTTAAGAAACTGAAACAGGCATACCTATTTCAGCAGTGGCACTCCTACATGTTTATCTAAAAGATGTGACAACACCAATATGAACACTTCATAGTGCTATTTATAAGAGCCAAACATGGAATCAACCCAAATGTCCATCAACCAATGACTCTGGATACCTATCTTGCCAGTTACCTGAATCATGTGATTCATACTTGGATCACATTCTCTGACTTGATATGTCTAATAACCTAGAGATAAACATGATTATAATTCAGGTTTTAGAATTGAGGAAGCCAATACACTCAGAAAGTAAAGAACCAGATGGGATTAGTTAACAAAAGCAGAAGAAGAATCCAAGCACCTATGTCCCATGGCCTAGCATGGTGGTTTTGAGTCATCAGGTATGAAAATTAATGTGATTCTTATCATCCTTGCTTCTGACATCTTTGTTTCTTCAGACATGTTCTTGGACTCCAAATGTCATTCAAATACACAGGCTGCACCAGGGGAGTTATCCAGAGAGCCTCCTTTCTTTGTGCTGCACAGTTTAAAAAATAAAAAAATAAACTCATCCCAAAGTGAGTGATGATGATGAGGCTTCCAGAACATTCGAGACAGTTCTGCTGCAAGAGGTCATCAAGAGTCAAAGCAAATAAAGCACAAGTAGGAGTTTTGGTTCTTCCATCTGCAGCCCCCAGCGATGATGTGAAATACTCGGGTCAAACAAGATTCTTGCTCAGCTGAAAAAGATCCACCACCAGACACCTGGCCAAGTTTCTCCAGGCTACTTCTCCCGGAAAGAGCTCCCAGATGTTGCTATGCCTTGCCTCCCTGGTTTATTTTGCAAATATTTCAACTCCAGTTTTGAATATGACACAGTAAAATAATCTCTCATCTGCATTCATATGAATTGAGATTTTCTTTTGTCTCCTCCATGTTAAATTTAGTCTGTCCACTCATGATACATTTCACAGGAGAGGAACCCGAGCTTCCAGGGTAGATTTTAGTTTGTTCCTCTGTGAATCTAGAATTCAAGGCTGCAGGTATCATCAAACCACTTGACCTAGAAAAACAGTCAAGCTAGCACACTCTCCTGCTGGTTGGATTTGGGGTGATAAATTGCACCAAATGTTCTTGTTCTGTTTCTAGAACTTGGCATTTTCGGTAGAAACTGGCTTCCTTCCCTTGCTACTGGCATTTGAAATGGAAAAGAGGATGCTGCCGCTTGAAACATATTAGTACTTCTTAAATGTATCTTCTAAATGACTTTATATCATCAAAGGCGTGGAAGTATTTTTTCTATGCCAAACAAATTAAAGTTAAGCAGAGCTGTACAATAACTGGAATTACAGCTCAGAAATGTAGCAACACAACTTGGAAGTGTTATTCTACCCAATGATGCATTCTGGATGATTTTTTAAAAATTTGTGTATCTAGAGTTTTTCTCAAAGACAGAAGCTAATTCTAGAACAATGCTTGAATCAACCAACCACGGTTCCAAATACCTGCCATTCCCACACAGCTAATGGTGCTTTGCTATAGGATGAAGCATTCAAAGCCACTACCCAAGGGTCAAATCCTACCCACTGGCCAAAACTGGTTGCACAGCTTAAAAATAGGTCCATATATGATTCATAAAATGCCAAATGTGGACATTTGACTTTCCTTAAAAAATGAGAAACCCAGCTGCATGGTCATCTTATTTCCTGCATCTATTTATTCAAGACGAGTTTCCTGAATACACGCTATTTTCCAGGTCCTCTATTTAGGTGCTAGGCATGACTTGGTAGGGGGCCATAATTGCAAATAAAAAGCACCTGACCTCATAGGGTGTCAGTTCTAGTGAATACTTATGTAGAGAACAGCCACTTCCCATGGAGTGGCACCACTTCCTCCATTTCATCATACTCTTCTCCTTTCCTGGAGTTTGGCTCACTGATTTTGTTGCACTTCTACTCCTTCCTTCAAAGCAAAGAACTTCTCTTCCTGATGGTTGTTTCTTGGAACTACCGAGACACCAGCACTTACTTACATGAGGCCAACAACACCACCTGACTAGATTAGGTGGCCGAGAGCCTGCTTCCTGCACTGCCCCCTTCCCTTTGACTCCTCAAACTCTCATAGTAGTCATCTTGTGACAAGGACACCCCATTTCCACAATGACTTGCTCCACTCCACTCCCCTTTCTCATGAACTAAATACTTGACCCTCTTCTTTGACCCAGGTCCCCAGTCTTTCTAGTGGTTTCCTTGGCTCTGGCTTGCATTGCACCACACTTTCTAGTTCCACATCTGAAACGACTTGTCCTGGTCTCTTCACACACCAAATTCTCATGTCAACCTCTGCCACACCAGTCCTTCTAGTAGCAGAATCAATTTGTAGTCACTTGGCTACAGAGGAAGAGTCCTCTCTGAACAGCTGTGGTGGGTTGATATTGGACAATGAGTCCCAAACTCCAGTCAGTAGAAAATTAAGAAGAAGCGTATGTTCAACCTTTTACCTTGAAACATCTTAAAGCATGCCTTGAACTTGTGGCTCTTCTGGTTGAGCACGCAGGCAGCCTCTCTGCACATGGACCTGCTGGTCGAATCTGCATCGTCATTTTGCATAAATCACCATCATTAAGCGGCATCCATGATTTTTCAGTTCTACAAAGTGGAGCAAGGACTTAAAGACTTGCAGAGCAATCTCAGAAGAGAATCCATCTAAATTTTAATGATCTTTCCCAATCTTATACATTTGTCTAACTCACACCTAATTTAACAGCAATTACTTTTTAGCAAATCGCCTTCATCAAATCTTGCCAAGGCATTCAACTTCGTTTTCATAGACACAACATCATGCTTCCTCCTAACACTGATATTGCATCAGTTTACATAATGTTTAGAGAAACTAAGCAATTACAGTAACAGATGCAACTGGTTGAAACAGAAATGAGGACAAATACTCCTGGTTCTTGGAAAATCTACAGGTCAGTATGAAGAGGGAGAAGTCGTGGGCATCCTGGGTAAACTCCTGGGGAGGGGGGGGGCTTTGTCCACCACAGGAATCAGAGAGGATAGACTGTGCTCATGGGCTCAGTGACCTAAAAAGATGGAGTTTGGTTTCCAGATGCCAGTAGCTGTGAAAAGCTTTATTTCTTTCTGTCATGGATCCTGAAAATATCAGTGAGGGGAACACGCCTTCCAGTGGTTCATGTCATTCAGATTTCCACAACATTCTTCTTGGCAACATCCACAGAAAGTTCTTTTGAAACTATTTCATAGAAAGACTTGGAGACCAGTAGATCACGAAGTAATAAAACAACATTTCTCACAGCGTACAGTTGAAATGGCTGAAGTGTCTCCTGAATCATGAGTCAGCATTCCCCTCCAATGTGTTGTCTCTGCATTGAACCTCCTTGTGTTTATTCCTTCTCCTTGAAGGGAGGAGCTGCTAACTGCCATTCTCTTTTGTGCTCTCTCTTGAACACACTCTAGTTTGAGGCTGTTTTTCTTACTTAAAGGACCTTGCCTGGAAATGAGGCCATTGGGCTCAACAGAGTCAGAAGGCAAAGGATTTGCAGCATTCACTCATCTTTGTAAAACACTTATCTCAAATTTTGGTCCCCCACTTAACTTATGATCAACACAAGCGTCCAGATTTTTTTTTTTTTTGGTCTTATTTCTGGTGTAATGAAAACAGATTTTTGTTTTCAGTTTTATTTTCCCTGTGTCTTACCTACCACTGGTTTTTCATCAGTATTTTTACTAATAGCAGTTCATTCATGGAAGATAATTGGGTATTCGCAGTTCCTCAAATACTGTTCTTTCATTTGGGGTCTTTTCCTTGTAACATTGATTAAAAAAAAGGAGTCAGTCCCAAACAGGTCAATGTGTATGTTGGCATATTTTCCCCATGTCTGGGTGAGTTTTCTCCAGGGACGCCAATTTCCCCCCCATGTCCCAGAGACGGCATGAGAGTGAGTATGAGTGAGTTTGAGTGATGTGTTTCCTTTTGCATGGACCCACTCAGAATTATGCCCCAGGTTGCTGAGTTAGAGACCCATCAGCCTTGACCCTGACCTGAAATCAGAACGTTAGAAAGTGAATTAATGAATGATTACAAATGATTGCTTAATATTCTCACTCTGATTGTTTAATATTAGAAGTAATTTGGATAGTTATTTATAAGATTGATGATATTCTTGTGAGCAGAAATATACTGGTAGAAAATCAACTCTTACTCATATCTGTTAACCTGCGGTTAAATCGTTTCTGTTAAGTTGTTTCACTGGATAATGTGGCGTGAGAACGCACTGTGTTTTCACATGATGATATTCATAGCTGCTATTTATTTCAGTTATTAGTTTGAAGTGTTGTCCATGTATCATTTAATCATTATAACAATGTTGTGATATATAGACTGACTTACCTGTTTCTCAACTAAGAGAACTGAGAAACAAGGATTTAAGCCATTTATTCAGGGTTTCCCTTCTTGCAACTGGCAAATCTACCACAACATGACAGCATTTCTTGATCTGCCATTGCATCATCTCCCCTTTTATTTATTTTAATTAATTTTTTGAGACTAGTTCTCGCTATTTTTGCCCATGGAACCACAGGCTCAAGTTGCCGAGGGTATCACAGACTCAAGCAATACCCAGCCTCAGTTTCCCAGGTAGCTGGGATTACAGGTGTGCGCCACCACACCCAGCTATATTTTTGGGGACTAGGTCTTGCTATGTTGCCCTGAGCGGGACTTGAACCATGATATCTGGTCCCCGTAATGTCTTCCTAGACTGCCGCTTACCAGCATGCACCTCTGTGCCTGGCTCATCTTTCCTTTTAAATAGGACTTTATAGTTTATGGAAAGAACAATATCAAGCACTGTCAATGATTTCAGTCAATGATAAGCATGTTCCAAATATACCTTCATGGTCATTGTCATATGTCCATTTTCTATTGGCTCTTCTGCAGGGAGAATGTATATGTAGGTGCTTCTGTTGTGGATAGGATGCTCTGTTGGGGATGGGTGCTCACAGAATGTTGTGGTTATGTGCTCTAGGATGGGGGAGACTTGGGATTTGGCTTTGCCCCTTCCTGCCCATGACCCTTTATCACACTTCACTGACCACATAAAATGTTACCAATCAGAATGAGCTTTGGGGAGCATCTCAGGCAAGCACATTACTCAAACCCTCAGTCAACACTCCAGCAAAGACTCCTGCCTTCCCTGTCTCCTTCTGAGGAAAAACACCAAAAATAAAAGCCTTCAACAAAAATACGCTCACAAAGACACAAGAAAAAACAATCATCATTTGCCATTAAGTTCAGTATTGTTTCAAAATAATGGCTTGCCATGATTAAGTAATTGAATGCCCAAATAACATGCCTGTGATTTTATAATATCTTGCATGTAGGTCAATTGCTCTGGTTTGCATTGTGGTCTATAAGAAGTCTAAACAAGTCTTCAAATCTCTGTGTCTTTTGGGGATACTTGTCTAGTAATACAATTTGGAGGGACACATAGCCTCTCTTGAAGAAAGAGGCCAAGGGTGGTGACAAGGTGGCACGCTTAGTGCTTCCATGGGCAAGGAGAAAGCCTCAGGTCCTGTCCATGGCTTTGCAGAGAAGCTGTGCTGGCTGCTGGCTGCACCTGGGCTGCTGAACCCACCAGCATGGGCTCGCTCCTCCCCTGAAGTCATTCTGCCTGGGGTGAGGAGGAAAAAGGAACACTTGTGTAAGACTCAGAGGAATAATTAATCATCTTGGCAATTACTCCCGTCTCAAATCAGCATCCTGCTGAGATCCCTGACACAGCCTATCTTAATTTCCTGGGACCAGCAGTTCATTCCCTTCTTTGGGCGGCCACCAACTAGGGAAGCAAATTAAGGAGCTCTTGCTCTACAGCCCATTGGAGCAGATTTTATTCACACAAAATGACAATATTAATAGGTAACTGATTTTTCACTAATGACAAAAGACTCCTACTAAGAACCTGGTTTGGGCCCAATGATGTCTTTGGATTATACACACACACACACACACACACATATATATATATACATATATAGTATTTTATATGTATATACATACATATATACATATATTTATATGTATATACATTTATATGTACATGTATACACATAAATGTATATACTATATATATTTTTTCTCCTAAGAAATCTGGGGTTGGGTGAATTTCTATCCTCTTGTACTTGTAAGAATGATCACAAAAGCAACTAGCATCTCCAGTTCTTCTAGGTGCTTCATGGAGGTGTCATGGAAGCATCCAGAATCTTATGTATTTCTTTGAACTGAGCAAAATCAGTATTAGGAATTTCCACATGGCTCTTGAATCTGGCTATCTCCTGTACAGCCAGGAAAGGGGGTATTGGGCATCTGAGCATTCCCAAATGTCCCTTGCCCCCCACCTTGACTTTTGATCACTACACAGTTTCCATGGTTGTCTCCATCACCCCTTGAACCTGAAGATGAAGTTGGTTTCATCAAGACTTACAGACCTACTTCTCAGACTCTGTTTACTCTTCTGCATTATAAATCCTTCTGTGCTTTCTAGAGTATTCAAGGCAACTTCAGGCTCCACTGACTAAGCCTAGTGTTTGCCTGGTGTTGGAATAGCCCGAAGTACCTGCCTCTGCTGACTGCCACTGCTCATTGATATCTCTGTACCTTGTTCTTGCATGCCTATTTGAAAGGTTGATGCTGCTTTCCTTTCATTGGTTAACTAAGAATAGACTGTATGAAAGATTTTCTACCAATCTATTTTAATTATTTTTGCAACAGTTTTAGTATCTTTCTTTCCTTTCACTCATAAAGTAATAATAGGAAGGAAAAATGATCTGTGTTTAGGTTAGTATCAACAAACTTCACCCTCTGAAGCCTCTCTGTTGGCTTCAGACCAATAAAGAAGTTTCCTAAGTTTTATTTCAGAATGATAATTAGAACGTGAATATTCTGGCAATAGCCACAGAAATGGCTCTCGGCACAGATTTGAGTCAAGGGAAGCATCTTTGAGTCATCCTGTTAGTATTATTTGCACAGGAGGTACGGCTGTGTATGCGTTTAGCATTTGACATTATTCAAGTATCTTCACAACTATAATGCCATCTCAGCTCCCTATCCCAAATTAACATATGTCTCCCCTAGGAGGGCTTCCTGAAATAACTGAAATAGAAACTAGTCACTGACCTAAATCTTGAAGTTCTGAGTTCAATCCTGGTGTTACCATTCTGGGTTACTGCCACTATACAGTTACTTGATCTACCTGTGCTTTTGCCACATGTCTAAGCTGAGGGAGTCCAGGTTATTTTAGACTGCTTTTAGCAACCTGTTGCCTGAGGTTGGGAAAGACTGGCAGAACCCTACTCAGGTGTGATGTCTTCACTCTGCGCCACACCAGGCTGTTAGATCAAGATGGTGCGTGTCATGTGCTCAGCGACAGTGTTGGAGCTAGTTGAGGATTAAAGCATAAAGAATGGCACAGAGCAGCAAGGAGGGCAGAGACAGAAGGAGGGTAGGGAGGCAGATGACAGACCCACAACAAGGAGACAAGTATACACATGCCACACTGCCTTATTGAGGGCACGGAGAAGGGAAACACAATTCTTGTTTGGAATGAGGAAGAGGGAAGAAGGGCTGCAAAGGGAAGAGAGTAATTGAACAGACCACATCACCAGATAGTAAGGAAAAGACGAGTTGAAGCAAATGATGACAGGCTGATGCGAAATAAGCACAGTGATCTGTGACTGTTTTCTTTTACTCTTTGAGTCACAAAAAGGAACGATTCACCTCCAATAGCAAGAAAAAAACTTTCAACTATGCACACAGAAAAAAAATTTAAAAAATTCCCTCTCTGTTCTTATCTCCTGCATAGTCTGTGTTTATAGTAATAAATACCAACAATTCCTATTCACAAAATGAACCTTGGAGACTGTAAACATCTAAATCAGCAAATAAAGCATCAGGCAAGTTCAGTTTACGAGGATTGCTGAAGCAAAGGAGTGGGTTTACCCACTTAGGAAAACAATTTTGGTCATAATAGAAATGGAAACAAAAGATTTACATTTTCCTTGATTCCCAATTAACAACAGCAGAAGTTTCAGCTTACCTGGAGAGTTCTACTTCCTTCCTATTCTGGTTAATTAACATTTTCCACCAAATAGAAGTTTGCGAAATGATTTCCAGTAAGGAGATTCAGGAAACTGTAAAATTATATCCAACCATGTAATCACAAGTGAATTTTAAGGGGTGTATTTCACCACCATTTCCTACCTTCCGGTGAAAAACTTTTGTCACAAATGCTTTGGATAGAAAGTTGTTCCCAGTAGCTGTACAGATATGCTCCTCGATGAGCAAAATACAAAATGGAGATCTTGTGAATGATTCTGTTGGGATGCTTCTCTGATCCAGGTCCAAGTAGCCGTAGGTCCAAGTAGCTACAACCAAAGTAGGTGGTGGAGGATTCTGGGGCATGGAGGGGCAAGGGCTAACCCCATCAAAAGATAAAACATCACCAGCAGATTCATATTCAAGTACCAAATCCAACCAGGAAAATGAAAGAAAGCAGAGGAACAGGAGTGCTGCGATTCAGACCCTCAGTTGGAATATTGGCTTGCCAGGAAGCAAACCCAGCTTAATTCCTACTAGTGCTACCACTTTGTGCAAAGCACCCTATCTTTACAAAGCTTGGCTTTCTTACCTATAAAACAAGAAGAAATACTCACCTCACACATTTGGGGGAGGAGTAAGTGAGGTGATGCATATAAAACATTGAGCTCAGAGTCCAGCACACATTGATTTGTAATAAGTGTTAATGATGCAGATGAAGAAGACAGAATTCTGTCCTTTGTGCTACTGGAAAATGTCTCATCTGCCCTGCCAGGGCCACTTTGAGAGGTTGGACACAACCAAGGAATGGCTCCTGGCTGCTCTGATGATCCTTAAGGTAAGAACAGGAGCTACATGAAGGTCCACAGACTGTTCAAGTTGCAGAAAGGAAGAATCAGGAGATACCAGCCTGATTACCCCATGTCCACAGGTTGAGGCATGGTGTTTAGGATAAGAGATTCAAAGAATTTTTGGTCCCTCCATCTTCTCAAGTACACACAGCTCTGGCCAAGTTAGATCTGGAGGGCCAGGGCATGACTTGAATTTTATAGACAGTGTCTACCATTTTTAATTAACTAGTTATATTAGAAAACCAACTTTCCTTAGTTAACTGAAAATGTGAGAAGTAAACTAGATTTCTTCTTTCTGTTGTTAAGAAAAAGTAATTATGTAATATACCTGTGCCTGTGCCTTAGCTTTATAAACTGACGTCAGAACCCCCAAGGGCAGGGTGCTGGATTTCAGAGATCTGATATGGGTTTCCCAGGTTCTGATCCTTAGTTGGGCTTTCCATGAACTCAGTAATGAATTTCTCCTTGACTAAACTTTAAGTTCTCCTCACAGTCATGATTATTGCATGTTTACCTTCCCTAAATGGGACAATAGGTCAGTGATTAAAAGCAAGATTTGACTTAGAGAAAACCGAAGAGAATGGAAATTAGGATAGGATGGGATAATGCAACGGAGCATCCACCAGACTGATTCATCCATCCCACTAACTTGCTAGAGCAATAATGAAAACAACAATGACAACTATCATTTCAAAGTCTTCCTCTTTACCAAAATCCTGCTCTTGGTACTTTGTAATATGAATTCATTTAATCCTCTTGACAAGAGTAATGGGAAGTAGTAAGTAGGATATTTATTTGGATATGTTGAATCCTAGTTGAAATTCATGTACATAGTAGGACAGTATCTGTGTGACTACTCTTCATTACTATTGCATTTAGAAACATAGATTTATGCTTAAAAATGTTTAAAACATTTTTATTGGCATGACTTTTGTTTATACCATTATTTAGGTTTCAAGTATGCATCACTATAAGTTGACATCTGCTTCCACCACACTGAAGTTCATCACTGGAAGTCTAACTCCACCCCTCACCCTATAACTGAACACTTTTATGCTATATACCACTTTTTCCTCTTCTCTTTTGGTACCATGAATTTAATTTTATAGCCTTAAGGTTTGTTTTCATTTTCTTGTAATTATTCTTTTTTTTAAATCTTTCATAGATGTGTGAAATTATGTGATTTCTCTATGTAGCTTCACAAAGTCATATACCTGCCTTGTTCATCCATATTATTGCAAATGGTAAGATTTCACCTTAATATCTATTTTTAGCTGAGTAGCAATCCATTTTGTGTGTATGTGACATCTGCTTTGTCCACTCATCTGTAAGTGGACATTTAAGTTTCTCCAGCTCTTGGTCATTGTAAATAATTGATATGTTCTCTATGGACACAGGAGTATGTGTATAACTATATATCTATATCTATCTATCTATCTATCTATCTATCTGTTTGTATGTATGTATAGCTTTTGAATTACTGTCTGCATATCCTTCTGGTAAATACTCAGAAGTTGGCACCCACTCTGAACCAGAAACTTGAAGGAAATAATCACCCCTGGGGTAGAGAATGAAGAGGTCAACTTAAAGTTCACCTGAGCCCCGGTTAATAAAGAAAATACTAGAAAACTTTCCACAAGTAAAACTCTCCCTGATGAATGTCCTCAAGAGAAGACAAAGAGGCTTCCGGCAGTCAATGATCCAGACACAAGATAGGATCGCAGCTGAATCTGGAGTTCAGATCAAGTGTAAGCCTCTGACCTGCAACACTTGCCATTCTGAGCACTTTATTCATGTCACGGAGCTGCCAGCATCGCCCAGGACTCCATGCCAAGGCAAAGAGAAAGCTTTCAAAAGATTTGTTGAAACACTGTCACAAGCCATACAAACAATTCCTGTCTCCTTCCTGCATCCTGTTATAAATTGTAATCTATATTTTACCTACTGTACAAATATCATTATTCTTTTGTATAATTATTTTGTATTATATTCTCAACATCTTCACTTGATTACTTTTAAATATCTCAGCTTATTATTGTATCTTAATCTATATATTTTTTTGTTTTTATTTTTACTGATTTGGTTGGATGAGTGCTTTCCCTTCCCCTCCTTACTTAGAAGCAGATCTCAACTGGATTAAGGATTTTATTTTTTTAAATAAGGGAAGACTGTGAATTGGCTTTTGATTGTGTTTTAATATTTTACTGAAAATCAAGTAGGTGATTTAAAAATCACTTGATAGTGGTGATATATTTGAATGAGTGATGTCATGGGCTTATCCATTTTGAAAATGACCTATGATTGAGGAAAGTAAATCCTAACTGTGACTTTGCACTTTATAGCATAGTAAGCATAATAAGTGAATCCTGAATCTGATGAGAGAGATGGCGAAAAAAGAAAAGCGATTTGGTTGTTTTTCTTCACTTAACCTCTCAGATGTTTTCCTGTCAGCCCTTCCCCGAGTGTTGCAAAAATGTTCTCATTTGATTTTATGCTAACATATTGGACTCTAAGTGACAATTAGGATAAAATTTCTAGGATGTGTAGGTATCGGGATCAAAAGTGATTCTTTTCGGTGTATTGTCTAAGTGTAGCCACACATGGAAATGTTTGGAAACAACCATCGTGTTTGGAGTCATAGAAACCAAACAACTGTTCACTTTCCAGTGGGCTGTCTTGTCTTGGCAGTAACACCCCCACACACACACACACACACACTCATTCCTCCCCTGGATCTTGAGCTATGTTACAGGTGTCAATTGCTCCCCACTCACACTTGAGGAAGGTTGCTACGCCTGGACTCTGCTGAATGAGCAGTTACACCCAGAAGCTGGACACTTTTCCTGGGACATATTCAAGGCGTTTGTTGTGGGAACAGACTGTGAACACAACATAGAGCTCATTACCAATTGGGTTTCTTTTTCTCTCCGCTCTCATAGACACACACAAGTGCACATACCAGTAACACATCCAATTTCTGCTCAACTTTTAAGGGGAACAATCACTGTATTGCTTTCTGGGATGCATGATGGTGAAGAACCTTTGGAGAATTCTAAGATGGCATCCTCTGGACATGATTCCTTGCTATTGGGTATGGGATAGTCCTGGGCTCTTAATTGTTATGACCTGTGGGACCCCAATGAGATCACAAAGTCTCTCTAGGCCTGGGGAAAGGACAGGGAAGTAGCAGAGGAGCAGCAGGACCCCAGGCCTTTATGCAATCTGCAGCTTCCCCACCAAGACACCATCCATCCCCACCAAGACACCATCCAGTTGGCTAAGGCTCCTCTTCCTCCTGAACTCTCAGTCTCAATATTTCTGAGATCTCCCCTAACTCTGCCACTCTGCCAGGGTCACCTCTGCTCTCTCCTTCATTCCTGGGCCAATCTTGTGTGGTTCTGGAGTCACCATGGGCCCTTGCTGATGTGAAACTTGGTGCCCTGGGGTTGTGTCATAACATGTTTCTCATCACCCAATTTGGCGCAGTGCTTGACAACTTGTCCATCTCACTAGCTCCATCCAACCACACACGTCCCTTCCCCTAAGATGACAAATTTCGCTGGTGAGTCAATTTCAGCTGCTTACGGACAAACTGTAAATATATTTCCATGGATTGCACAAGGACTTTGCATGCTCTGGCCCGGTCCCTTGTTCTGGATGGAGCACCCATCTTTGAGAGGTGAGCTCACTTCAAATGATTGCTAAGTGGGGCAAGGAGGTGTCAGCACCATAGCTACTGAACCCATACACCAGAAAGCCTCTCCTGAAATGGCAGTCCTACCTTCCTTTCCAGAATCCGTAGAAAAAGGTCTTTTTTTTAAATCAACTTTACTGATAGATCACTTGGTTACATAACACGATTTTAGTCGTGAACCCCCAAACCTCCCCAGGAACACTTGCTTTACAGCTCCCAAACAAAGCTCCTGTGAAAATAAACTATCGCATTAACCCCTCTGCTCACCCCCCAAAACTACCTTATTTCTCAGTCCAAGAATTATTTCTGTTGTGTTTTTCCAGTTTGTTTTCTTGGGTTATTTATATTCCAGATGAAAGAAAACATGCAGTAACTCTCTCTCTCTCTCTCTCTCTCTCTCTCTCTCTCTCTCTCTCTCTCTCTCTCAGGTTCTATTTCATTTCATGCAGTATCATCACCTCAAGGTCCAACCATACTGTTTCAAAAGCACAATTTCATTGTTTTAATTGCTAAACAGCGTCCCACAGAATACAGATGAACCACATCTTTTTGACCCGATTGTCTACCAGTGAACATTTAGGTTGTTTCTATGCCTTAGCTATGTGAATTCTGTTATTCATGGACTCAGGTGTGCAGAAATATTTTCTAATTAGTGCTTTCACGGTCTTCAGATACACACCTAGAGTGGGACTGGTGGGTCAAGTGACACTCTCATTTTCAGTCTCTGAGGACTCTCTATATTGTTTTTCATAGAGGCTGTACCCATTGTCCCACCAATAGCGAACAAGTGTTCTTTGGGGAGTTTCAGCAGCATGTGCACACACCCCACAGTGGGCCTGAGGACCAAGCCACCATCACACAAGGAACACAGAGGCTCACAGGCATGGGGTCAGGGGGTAAAGGGAATGATGACATTAGCACCACCATGCACTCTGGTGATTTTGGAGAGAGAAGGGAGCAAGGCAAGGTAAGAGGTAAAGGGGTACCATTTGAGTGATGGTGAGGACGTGGTGTTTCTAGTGCTCTTTCAGGTCCGGGCCAAAGAAAAGATGCTGAGAGGGGTCTTGGAAAAACATCAGGTGGGAGGTGGGAGGATGAGGAGAATGCGTGAAAAATCTACTATTCAAACCACAGCTACTAGTCTCAGCATCTCTTCTTTGGTAGAAGGAAATCCATGGTCAGGGAGACTGCTTTCAAATAACGTATAAGGAGGTCGCATGGGCAACCGTGGTAAATAATCATTGTCTTAACTTAGCCATCAAACTCTGCCGAAGAGTCATTTCAGTCCATGTTTCCATAAAAGTCCGGGGACAAATTGAGAACCCTTTGGTGGGGGAGGTCAACTTAGACTTCCTGCTTCACCTGTTCTATAACTAAATACTGCCAAATCCTGACTACCTCAGGCCCTGATTGACTTAGAAGTCAGCCAGGGGCAAGGGTGCAAAAGCAGCCACTGTACAGCAAGGCTGGGTTGACTTCCTTGGTCAGCCAAGGTCCTACCTGTCCGACCTGCCTCGGACACCATCTGCCAAGGGAAGCCAGGTGGGGGTAATTTGCATAGCCCTTTCCTCTCTCCACAAAGATGAAAGTTTGCAGCGGGGCGTTGCGATCTTATTAAACATTCCGTGGCCCCTCAGATACTCCAGGAAATGAAGGACCCTGGCGCCACCACGATGCAATTCTTTTGTGTTTCTTCTTCTGTGAAGGGGTGAGTTAGGCCTTCAAAAAGGGGATGAGGCAGCTTTAATAATAAGAAAAAAAATGAAAGGAGAAGGGAAAAAAGGTGCCTCAGTTGTCTCGGCAGCTGATCAACAAAGGAGCAGTCGTGAGCGGTAACCTCTCGGAGCCGCAGTCTGGAACATGACACATGTCAGCCCATGATAAATGGTGCAGAGTGTGTGCAATTTCAAGCGCAATGCCCTTGAGATGCGCGGGACCCCGATCGCAAATGTTATTGTTAAATTAAACCTTAAAGGAAGGATTGGAAAAGGGGGGTGGAATGGGGCGCATATATATATATATATATATATATATATATATATATATATATATATATATATATATGCACAAAAGCAGGAGAGGAGGGAATGATGGGCAAGGTGAAGAAATAAAGCATAAAACTTTCTCTTTCCCACCTCACCCAATAAAACGATCCCGGAACACTAGCCAAGATGGGAGATTGGCATTGTTTTCCCTTGCTAGGATTCCACATGATTTTGATGGGCATGGCTGGGCTACAGGTTCGGCATGTGCATTTGCTCTCTTCTTTTTGCTCATCCTTGGTGATCATGACAGCCCTGGCTGTGCATTCCAGCTTAGCATTCTGTTCATCTATGTGTGTGATGAACATGGGGTTGTTTATCTAGCAGCAAAATCTGCAGTATTCCCCAACCCTCCACTATCAAGAGTCCTTCAAAGCCTGGACTAATTAATGCCATTCAGGAAAGACTGGGTGGGATGGCATAGGGCAAAGGAAGGACAAGCTGTTGGAGGAAGGAGACATATATCTTAAAAGTGGGTCACTAAAAAACTTTAAAGGACAGTGGCATGGTGGGAGAAACAGTCTCGAAAGATCACAATGGATGCTGAAAAGCCAGAGAAGTAAACAAAAAGTGAGGCAAGGAAACAATTTGTATTTTTCTTGCAGCCTGAAGAATGAAATAACACGTGGCATCATTGGCAGGACCTGTATCACGTGCCACACCTGCCAATCACAATTCAGAATCCCCCTCATGGAGGTAAGCACCTGATTAGTCTAGAAGTGACTGAAGACAAGCTATTGGCTGGGGCAGAGCATGTGGAATAAAGATGATGATGGGGAGATGTGTTCTCGGCCCCCTCCCTGCCACATAAATTCAGATGAAAGACTATTCAGGACCGGACCCAAATCACAAAGGCAAGGGTGCCCAAGGCTTGGTTTGTACATTTTAGCCTGGGGTTGCCTAGCGTCTTCGAAAACTAAAATCTGTTTTTGGTCTTTTGGAGAAGTTCACCCAGGTTTCTTGTTATTAAAGAAAATAAACATCAGACAAAACAGGACTTTATCAAAACTGTAAATAATTCAGTGCAGATGGATTTAAAAAGCAAGCAGATTTTCAGAGTGTGGAGCACGGCGGGGTTTAGGTGGAAACAGAGAGGGAATATAAACAGAAAGAAGAAAAGAAATTATGAACTTGTTGAGCAAAATAAATAGACACATAAAACTAATTGAAAAGAAAATAAAGAGAAACACTCAGAAAACAAGACAAGCTTTGCAGAGGCCTGTGTGGTGGCAGCTTCTAGCCAACCAGTACCCTTTTCTGATTGCTGTCCCCAAGGAAGGCAGCTCCTCTGAACACAGTCATCCAGCAAGGACTGCTAACCACCAAGGGAAAGGGTACCCGTCCCTTGCTCTGTGGAAGAGAGGGTGAAGGCCTAGGCTGACTCCAGCTCCATCTGCTCTTGAGACTGGTGAGAAGCCAGTTTTCTGGTTCCCAATACAGCACTTTTATCTATCAGGCCACCCCAGAAATGGAACCAGTCACTCTATGACATGGTGACACCTAACGAAACATCAAACCCACATTACTCAGGGCAACTCATAAAGTAGTAACATGGTCTTAATTTTACAACTCCTTTGCTCCCTTCAAACAACACTACAGAAAATGCCAAAAGTCAAGGGAAATGGGATAGTGCATTTCATCAACACCTCTGGAAGGAAGGAAGGAAGGAAGGAAGGAAGGAAGGAAGGAAGGAAGGAAGGAAGGAAGAAAGAAAGAAAGAAAGAAAGAAAGAAAGAAAGAAAGAAAGAAAGAAAGAAAGAAAGAAAGAAAGAAAGAAAGAAAGAAAGAAAGAAAGAAAGAAAGAAAGAAAGAAAGAAAGAAAGAAAGAGGAAAAAAGTTTCAGTTGCCCACAATTTGGAGAATCTCCCCACAAACCATCTCCACTCTATTTTACAGGTAGAAAAAGAACAGATGAGTTTTGCCTATTGAAGTTGTCTTAGATGAGGCAAGAGGAAGCCTTCAATTGATGTCACAGGGCTTTGGATGTCTCCAATATACTTCATTGGTGGGCTCCTCCTTGCCTCCCTTGTACTGCCCCTGCAGATATATAAAACTTACTGACAGTTCTTTATTGATTTATTGAAGGTGGATTCATCAAGTCTCACTCTGAGTTATATATGCCAGGTAACAGCCAAGGAGATGTTTTTTCTCAGGAACATTAATAAATCTTCCATGAAAATCATGAAATGGATGCAAACTGGCTCATAAAATACATCACACCCTTTCTTCATCAGCCCACAAACACTTTATACACATTTCCTATAGAAATATGTCTTTGGGATATTTCTCAGCTCCTACAGGACTACTCATTCCAGTGCAGGAGCTGAAAGTTCCAACAAGAGCTCACCCCAGTTCCTACAGTTAGATGTACTTATGTGGGAGACACACAAGTACATGGACCTTCCCTATTCTCTGCAGTGGTTTTCAAAGTCACAGTGATCATTTTGAGTTGTCCTTAAAGTTGCATCCACTGTAATGGCCCCAGACAGTTCTTCCCTCCCTTGAAAAGTCAGGGGCACAGAGATGAAATCTAGAAGACGATGAGAGGGAATCAACAATGTTCCCACTGTCACTTTTGCTTCTTTTGGGGGGAGAGGCAAATAAATATATCTTTCTTCCATCAGGTAAAGCATGTTAATTTGCCGTATTTCATCTAGAATGGATTTCTTCTCCAGCATCATCAGGGCAACCTTGTTTTTCCCATGTCCCATACATTAGTGAGACCATTTGGCTTCTGTCTTTGTCTTTCTGACTTGTTTCTGCTAATATGATTTCTTCTAGGTCCATACATGTTATCATAAATTCATAAATTTGTCATTTTTAATTGATGCATAATATTCCATTGTGTGTATATACAACATCTTTTTCACCCACTCATCTCTCTTGAGACATGTGGGTTGTTTCCATGTCCTTGCAATTATATATAGTGCTGCAATAAACATCTGGGCACAGGTGTCCCTTTGTATAAGTGTTGAGGTTTCCTTTGAGTAGATTCCCAGAAGAGTGGTTGCTGGGTCAAATGGTAGTTCTATTTTCATTAGTTTGAGGGTCCTCCAAACAGCTTTCCATAGTGGCTGGACCAGTTTTCATTCCCACCAGCAGTGTCAGAGTTACTTTCTCTCCAAATCTACACCAGCACTTGTTGTTTTGTTGCCTGTTTTTTGGATGTGGGTCATTCTTACTGATGCAAAGTGGTATCTCATTGTTGTTCTGATTTGTATGACCCTAATTGCTAGTGACATTGAGCATTTTTTCATGTGTCTGTTCACCATTTGTACTTCCTCAATGGAGAAGTGTCTTTTTAGTTCTCTCCATTTTTTTAACTGGGTGTTTTGCTTAGTTTTTGTTAAATTATATGAGTTCTTTTTGTATCTTTGTATCCCTTATCACTTGTATTGAGGGTAAAAATTTTCTCCCACTGGCAAAAGTCATGAGGAAAAGTCAATGCAAGCTAACAACCAAACTAAATTACACAACTGGTGGTGGTGGGGGGGTGTAGAAGGGAGGGAGCAATCAGGGAGGGAAGGGGGTGAATGATCCCCAGGGAATACAAATATGTGAAATACACATATATACAAATTATTTTAAAATAATATAAAGGTATTCATATTTTAAAAAATTAAAAATAGAGAAGAAAAGCTACATCTTGAAGTCATGGAAAGGAAAATAATTCACAAGTTCAATGGTAAACAGTAATACCTAAAGAACTGGCTGGGGTTCTCACTGTTTCAGATTCTCTTCAGGGTCCAACCCCACCCCTCTGACTGCAAGGACAAACCTCTCACATGGAGTAGGTTCCAGACACTTTGGCTTATCTTATAAACTGGGTTCACTCCTGTTTCTGCCCCACCGATGTTGACCTTACATTATTAATGCTGACTTTCAATTAGTGTCAGTTTTCCAAAAATAATGTTTTCAGGAAGCTTCTATTCAGATTCCAAAGTGACTTGCCACTGAGATGAAAATGTTCGGCGAGATTCCAGCTGCCCTTGGTGGGAAAGCTTTGATAAGAGTAAACAAGCACCCGATATGCATCTCTCTGTGTTCATATGAAAATAATTAATCATGGGGGTTTTCCCTTCTTATTGGAAATATAAAGTTGATGCTAGTTTATTTGTTCGATCTACATGCTGATATTACAAAGGCTAGATATGATGGTGCAAAATGACAGTCCTATTTAGACAAAAGAAATTCATCTAAATTGGATCAAGAAGGAAGCATAAGCTTATTTTGATTAATGAAACAACTGAGGAATTTTGTTTCATTTAGAGTATGTCATCATTGTGGGAAAGTTAAATGAGGGTTTATATGGAGGATGAGGACTGTGTATGTGTGTTCTATACCTAAACACACATATGTCTATACTCACATACATGTATACACATTCACATCAATAAATTCATTCATACCACCAAATCCCAGTAGAATACACTTTTGGCAAATTACATTTAAAAGAATTTTTAAAGTTCCTGATAATTTATAACATTTGATCTCTCTTCTATTCTCCAATCTACATCTTATTTTGGTAATAAGAACTTATGATAAACATTGACTTTGTATGAATATGCATATCGATACTTAAGTATATCATTGAGATTCAAATGTCTTTAAAAGTTGGGTTTTACCTACTCCTATGTATAGATTTTCAAGGATGTACTTAATAAATGATCCTAAAATTCCAATGCCAATTAACAAAAATGGGCTTACATCAGCTGACAAGCAGAGCTTCTGAATCTGTTCTGCCTTTCCCATGGACAGTTCATCTGAGTATCTCCAATCATCTCTTTTACCTTCAGCAAGATAGGATAATCATTCCATTTGCCCTCTTTGTCAAGTTGCATCAAGATAAAAACAGGACTTAATGTATTTGTAGCCCTCCAGGGTGACAGCACCATGGGCTGCTGAAATGATAAGAGAATACTCAGAACTCCACGGGTTGGAGCCATGGGAAACCCAGAGTCATTGCACCATGACACAATCGAGAGGGTCAGGTTGAGGTACAGCAGCTCCAACCCAAGGTGGTCTCCTGTGAAGAATCAGGAGAAGTGTCAAGTTCAAGGAATGTGGGCCAACACTTAGGGAATATGCTTGCGTGGGCATGTGCAGATGCACTATCTTTTGGAGCAAGCTGGGGTTGAGTGACCTACAGGGGCAATAGTCCTGGGACCTCCAGTGATTCCAGTTCATCAAATTCCATCCTCTCCATTCTCTTTTCTTGCTTGAATTTCTATAATAAGTATGAGATCTTTACAAGTAAGGGGTATTCGCGAATCTTGCTAACCTGACCATAGCTTCTTCCCTTCATTTCAAAGAGATGCTGGCATCCAAGTGTATGTCTCAAAACCAGCATCTTAGCACTAGCAAGAGACCTCCTGCCTGTGTGTTCCTGTGTGTTTATCTGGCCTACAGGCACTTTTGGATCCTGAGATAATAGCCCTGAGGATATGCAGGGCTGGGGGCACCACAGTGTATGGATATTTACTGTAGGATAGGTCCTGCCCCACATACTTCCTTTCTGCTTCTTCATCTTTAAAACATCCCCTGAGAAATAGTCATTATCATCACCCCCACTTTAACAAAGAACTTAGGGGATGGTGTTATAAAGTAACTCGGTAATAGTGACACAGCTTGAAAACAGCAGATACAAACTTTGAAATAGAATCTGTCTGATTACAGATCCTGGATGCACCACCATTAGCCAGCCTGGTTTGCAAGGAAAGCACACATGCGAAAGCCTTCCAAGGACTTGAAGGATGACTAAATATACACACTAAGTTGTCAGCAACTCTGCCACTCACCAAAGGACCAGTACCACCAGAAGACAGCACTGTACTTATGTGACAAGTTCTTATAGCCATTCTGGAATCACCCTTCATCTGATTTATGATGTCTGCAGATACACAGAGATTGTAATCTTGCTACAGAAAGCACAACCCAAATGCAAATGTTGATGGAAGTTGCGTGTTAGGACTCCTTGACTTCATGCATTTCAGGCACCTCATAAATAAGTTGATTGTGATTCTGATCTTTAATTCTGATGCCAAAGGCTTTCTCTTTGACAGGAAGCACAGAGAAGGGAATTAAGTGCTGCCTGCAGTGGATTCTAAAGAGCCAAACTCTTGTCATTTTAGTGTTGGATATGAGTGTAGTCTCCAAAGGAGTTTGACTTTGCTTGCCCTGAGTACATCTTATGCTTCCAAGTCAATAGTCTAAATCATCAAAAGAGGTTATAGTTTTATGAATGTCAAGATGTGTAAAGCATTTCCCCAGACTTAAATTATCTTAACTAAGCAAGAACAGCCTTTATGAGACATCCATCTTTGCACTAGCTTCTGTGATATTCTGGGATGAGGACATTTCTCTAGAAGAACCATCTGAAGAATGGATAATAAAAAATGCCTCATGAGATATGCAGGGGAAGGTGGGACTAGGTGTGGTGGGTTGGGTCATGCTTTTCGTTGAGCCAAAGAGCAGCAATATTTCTATGACAAAGAATTATATGACAAACCCTCAAACAATTGAAAGTAGTACTACAATTCAACTCAGCAATCCCACTACTGGGAATTGACCCAATAAATACAAAAACACTAATCCTTAAGGACACCTGTACATGCATATTATCTTCAGGAACAATTTTTACAGTTTGATTTTCTTTCTGGAATGATAGAACCAAAGTGTTGACATAAAAAAAAAGACACGTTAACATGGCAGAGTAGCAGGGAGAGGCTGGTAAACTACACCGCTTTATAATGAGACAATATAGGAGAAACTTTAGCATTATCTTTCTGGTCTACCATCATCTGAAAAATAGGGTTACAGGGATTTTCCAACTTCTCATGACTGAATTCCAGTGCCCTTGCTCTCAGAATGCTTGGCTGGCATGGGTTTGTAGAAAAACGAACAGGTTTACAATGCTGGTGCAAGTGCCAACTGGTTCAGCTACTATGGAAAACTGTATGGAAGGCCCTCAAATAATTGAAAGTAGAACTATTATTCAACCCAGCAATCCCACTACTGGGAATCTACCCAATAGATAGTAGAACACTAATCCATAAGGTCACTTGTACAAGCATTTTTGCAGTAACACTATTTACAATTGCCAAGATATGGAAACAACACAAATGCTCCCAAACTGATGAATGGCTGAAAAAGATGTGGTATATTTACACAATGGAATATTATGCATCAATCAAAGAAAACAACCTTTTGTCATTTGCAGCAACATGGATGGAGCTAGAAGGAATCATCTTAGCAGAAATTAGTCAGAAAGGAAAAGAGAAGTATGGGGTTGTCTCACTTATATGAGGTATTTAGGAAAAACA
The DNA here is from genome assembly GCA_004024945.1 of Uropsilus gracilis. Classification (NCBI taxonomy): domain Eukaryota; kingdom Metazoa; phylum Chordata; class Mammalia; order Eulipotyphla; family Talpidae; genus Uropsilus; species Uropsilus gracilis. The sequence continues at coordinate 46,264 of PVHY01005307.1, forward strand.
AACAAGCAAGCAAATGGACAAGAAAAATATAAAACTGCCAAAAAATATAAAATTGAAACATAGAGCAAGAGAGGGGGGAGGAGGAAGGGAATGGGGGAGGGGGAGGGCACAAAAGACTGAGACATTCCACAAGTGATAAGGTGATGGGAGAACCTCAAGGTAGACAACAATGTATATATATATATATATATATATTCACACAGATATGTATGTATGTATATACATACATACACACAGAGATATATGTATGTACAATTGAAAAAATAAAGCTAAAAAGAAAAATAAGAACGTTTGGGGTTAAAGTTTATTTAAAATTGAAAAGCATCTGAGATTGAGATTAACTTTGTGTATTTGCTTTTAGGTCAGTTTATTATGTCTTTTTAACATATCAGTGATCAGGAGAGATCATATTTGCTTAACTGAAAACAAGAAGTGGCCAGTCTGAGGGATAGGAGAACTCATATTTTTCACTCCCAGTGTTGAAAAGGGGAGCTTCAAACCCAGGCATCCTGGTTTGGGAACCTTGAAAAGAAACTAGTTTATTTTTCTTCTTATGTTTTTCTGGTCTTTTCCCTCATGTTAGAAATAAAAGGACCTAACTAGCACATTAGTTTTCATTATGTATTAATTTCAAAATAAAGATAAAATCAATGTCTCTCTTAATTTTTTCCAATTTCCCTTGAAAAATCAGGTTAGTCACCTGTGTTCCGAGTTCAGTGTATCCACGGTGCCTAAAATCTTTCTAAAATAAATCTGTGGTTCTATTTTGCAAGTACATCTCTTGTAAGTTCACCAGAAAATGGGTAAACTTACAGTGATGGGAAGAGTCATATTCTCTCTTATGGATCCAATTCCTGACATATATTGCTCATTGCAGTAGAAATCCAACAAATCTTTGGTGAATAAGTGGATGTGCTTATTAATCAAACTGCATTCTAATAGTCTAATCTGGTGATGAATTATGTCAAGGCTCATCCTCTCCTTTGAGCATCTAAAATATTTATATACAAGTTGACCTCTAATATTTATAACAACACAGCATAATGAAAAATTAAAATGCATTCTTATTGTTATACTTGTTTGTTATGACTTTCCTACTGAAATACTGACCAGTTAATGTAGAGACTATGTCTAATGGGGATGATGCTACTGGACTTCACATATTAACATAGAAGATGCTCCACAAATGACTGTAGAATGGAGAGATATATATGGAAGTAGATAATACTTGAGAATCTAATGGTGTCCAGTGACCACTAATCTCATGGAACATTGTAATCCTGGTGTAAAAGGTCTCTAGGAACTTGTATTAGTTGTCTGAAAATGTAAAATCCTACAGATAAACTTGCTAGTGTTAGCCCTTTAGAAATTTTGCTAGTTCTCGCCTTCTTTTTTTAAAATTTTTAATATTTTAATTTTTCAGAATAGTTTTAGGTTCATAACAACATTGAGAAGAAGGGATAGAGAGTCCCTATCTACACCTTACCCTCCATACCTGCATAGCACCCCACATCACCAACTCCAATAGAATGATGCATTTATTACAATTGCTGAAACCGCATTGTATTATAATCATAGTTATTTCTTTTTTAGATCTACTGAACACTGTGTAGACATAGAAGAGATCTGTCCAAAGATCTGGATCATGCCTGGAAGACAATAGGTCCCCCAAATACTGTGAAAATGAATGATTGTTCTGAAAGGATTTGCAGGCCCTTCTGTTTATCTGGTCTAATTTGAAAGACCACATCCTTGAACCATAGAATGGGCAGTTTACAATACTCTTTGCTATGCCACTGCCATTCCTTCAGTCCCCACCTACCTCTGGATTGTCTGCTCCGAATAGATACGGATTAAGATTGGTACAGTCTTTGTTTACTTCCTTCTAAGGACTGCTATTACAAAACTATTAAGAAAATGCTTTTAAAAATCACCTTTTCCCCTCAGCATAATCTCCTTTCCATTCACCCATGCTTTTGCAAAAGGCAAGAGTTTATCCTTTTTTTATAAGTCAGTGGTATCCCATTGCATATAAGCACCACACCTTCCTAACCCATTCTTCTGTATTTGGGCACTCACTTGTTACCATTACCCCGCTGCTGTAAACAGTGCTGCAATGAACATCGGAGTGAATGTGCTGCTTCAAATTAAGCGAAATCGGTCAGAAACAGAAAGATAAATACCAGATGATATCACTTTTATGTGAATATAGAGAAAAAAAACCAAAGATAAAGTTAAACCAGTAACAAATTTGAGAAACCTGACTATGCAATTAATGCTCCTGGGGGTGAGGGTGGGGGAAAGAATGAAATGGAAAGCTAGCACAATCAATTATGTTGGAGGATCATGGGTGTCTTGGTGTTGGGTGTGATGTGATAACAACATGTGAAAAGCTTGATTCTATCACTCGTAAACACATATGATATTGTAAACAAGTGTTATATTAAAAACATAAAGACCCCCCCCCAAAAAAAAGACCACCCTTTCCCAGGGACAGATATGTCTCTATTATAGGGGTATCAGAGTATGATAGAGGGTAGTAACAGTGACACAGTTGAAAATGCTATGCGCCAAAATGCTCCGGTGGGTGGAGTCTGAAAGAACCGAAAGAGAAAATGGGAAGCAGGAAGAGAGGGTGGAGATAAAAGGAGGGGTCAAGGAAAGGGGGGAAAGAAGGAAAGGAAGGAGATGAGAATGGTGGACTGAGAGAACAGGCCCGCGTGGCCTGGCCAGGGGAAACCCCCAGAAAAGTGAGTGGGTAGTGGCTAGGAGCCATGGTGAGCAGCAGAAGAGTAGCTGGTGTGGAGAGTATGACACCATAGCAAGGTGACATAGTAATCTGGTAACAGGAGATGGCCAGGGATTTTGATTTGTGCATCAGCAATTGTGGCAAAAGTTTGAAGCGTCTTGGAGAAGCGGAGCAACTCGGAACACTGGAGATGACGAAGAGAAGATGCTGGAGAAGGACTGGACATTGCAGGGTGCCTGCAGGTTTGGAAGGACAAAGGGCACCATCTAAACGGTAGTTGGGATGAAATAACTGGCCACTTGTGGCTTTGAAAACTTTTCATTTTTCCTGACTAATTTCCCTGTAAATAAAACTCTGTTTAGACTGCTTTTGAGAGGTAGCTGCTACGTGCAGGTGAGAAGGATCTGGTAAGAAAACTGGGGGGCAGAAGCCGCAATTTAAAAGTTTTTTTTTCCCCCTGTGGCTTGCTGGTTCGCAACTTCCGCCCCTTTTGAGACCCAATTTCAATTATAGTCACTGAGCGTTGGTGATCTCACCTGATCCAATCAGTCTTTATATTAAGTCGTGCCTTCAGCTACAGCTCTACATTAGAAACGAGCAATTGGTGTCTGAAAAAACGCAAGTCCAGACACAGGCTTTCTATACTCTCATAGATTCCAAATTATCGTTATTGAAAGAAAATCTCTATTTATAAAGTCAAACATCAGGAATTCTGTTTTTATGCAACAGGAAAATTAACTCCAGATATCAGATTTATTTGAATTTTGTAGAAACTTTTCATTATTGATAGAAAAATTCTGACTGGTAAGATTTGGTAAAGGATGTAGCATAATCAAAGGAGGAGGATGAACTTGTTGGGAGGGCAGAAAAGGTGATGTATATACCTCATTCTACATCACCCAAGTAGAAGGGTCTTAACTCTGCTGAACTCATTTTCTTTATAGTTAGGAGAAGCAAGTTACCACCCAACAAGGTTGTGGAGAGGGTCAAAAATGTAATTTTCTCCAATATGTCTGCTAGAAGTTTACTTCCCCTTGTATGAAAGGAATCACTAAGACAAAATTATTTCTGAAAGACTGTAATAGGTGAACCGAGTGACATGGTTCACCTTTTAACAAAGATTAAGTAGAAAGAGAATAATAAAATCGCACAGAAACTTAGGTATTATTAAGTTCAAAGGTCTGTCAAAGCTTAGTTAACCAAGAAAACACTTCTAAAAATAAAATATCAAATATTGCACATTTTTAATAATGAGTAATAATCTGTTGTGTATATATACCACATCTTTTTCATCCATTCATCTGTTTTGGGACATTTGGGTTGTTTCCATATCCTTGCAATTATAAATAGTGCTACAATAAACATCTGAGTACAGGTGTCCCTCGGTATAAGTACTGAGGTCTCCTTTAGGTAGACACAATGGAATATTACTCAACAATTAAAAATGACAAACATGATGAATTTGAGATAACATGGTTGGACCTAGAAGAAATCATATTAGCAGGAACAAGTCAGAAAGAAAAAGACAGAATCCAAATGGTTTCACTAATATATGGGACATAGGAAAAATAAGCAAATGTCCAGGAGGAAAAAGTCAAAACAAGCTAACAACCAAACTAAAGTACACGACGGGGGTGGAGGGGCAGATGAGTGGGAGTGGTCAGGGAGAGGAAGTGGTGGATGAACCCTGGGGAATACAAAGATGTGAAATATGTGTGTATATATATATAATATATATGTAAATAATTTACATATATATTATATATATATATATATATATATATATATAAATACTGCACGTTACCTCACATGATAGAAAGCAAATGAAATTAGAGCACCAAGATGGTAGCCAGCCTCTGCGTTCTTCCACGCAACACAGGTCCATTCAACCCAGAGAGTTTGCCACAGTCACCAGGCCTCTGGCTGTTTAAATGCATACGCTGTGGTCATTTGTCTTCCAACCCCCATGGCTGATATATTTGGAGAGTAGATGAATGATTCAAGATCATGGAAATGACTTGGCAAAGGCTACTTGGCTAAATAATGGCAGCATAAGAAACAATGGGAAACATCTCCTGACCAGTGACTGGGAGTGTTCCTCCAGTCATTCTGTCCACATCAGGCAGAGGAGGCTGTAGACAGCCTCAGCAAGAACAGCAGGTCTCAGTGACTTAGAACCATAGTCATTCCTTACTCACATGACCCAAGCATCTTTAGATTAACCAGGCATTCTTCTTCAAAGTCCTGACTCTGGGATTCAGGCTTAGAGAGTTTCCACCATTGAGAAGATCCATTATTTTGACTTACTCTTCATCTCATATTCAGTTCACCCCTATCCATTTCAAAAGCAGCTACATTACCTTCAACATCTATTTTTCTTTCCTTCCTGATTGCAAATATTCAAACTTCTATGTTTACTCATACCAGAATATGATACTAGAACCTAGAGTAGAGGAAATATACAAACTCAAAGAACTTTTGAAGGACTAACATTAGCTAGTAATTTACCATTAGCAAAGGCTTCACTGCTGCCATTTCTGCCTTTTTGTTCCCCACTAAATAAATCTCTTCTATAAAGATGTGTCTCTCAAACAGACCTTATGAAATTAAAAGAGTGTCTTCACAAAATGCACATTACATGATATTAAAGAACATTTCCTTCTCATTCACATTTCTTCTAATTCTTTTTTGTCCTATAGAAAAGAAGTTGTTGCTATTTTGGATTTTTGGCATGCCAATCTGTCAAATCTCTTATACTGATTTTAGATTCCGCTATGTGTATGTTTGTCTTAACAAGAAATGTACCTAAATATTAGCTTTTCTCCTGGAAAATTTTTATAATGTGACTAAGTCTTAACTTTAGAGTAAAAATATTGTATATATTTAAAATGTATCTCCATCATGAATGGACATAATTAAGAGCCTTTTAAAGTGGTCTACTGTTTCATAATGAAAGAAAAATCAAAATAAACATAATAAGAGGCTTCTGGGCAAACAGATTTTAAAGAAGTCCAGAGATGATATTCTAGGTCTAATTTCTCCCCTAAATATTGACCCTCATTACACACTTATGTAGGGCCTCATTCTTTGGAGTACAAGTGCATCGATTTCCAAAATTTTCTGGAATAGACTCTAAAAATGAAAGCTACAGACTTAGAGTAACCAATGAGATTAATTGTCAAAGCAAACATGGCCTTATCTGCCTGAATGTCTGTCTGTCCATTTATCTATTTTATCTATGTGTGTGCTTTTCCTCTTCATTTCACTAGCAATGAAACTTCAGCTATTCTCAGTAATATTACAAGGAAAACTTCCCTGCTGTCACCAATTTCTTCTCGGTCAGAGAGCCTCTATTGTCTTTCCTCTAGTAATAAATGATAATAATTAAAGGCAAATACACAATAATTAGTCACACTAGGTTTATCCATCTGGTGTACCTGTATCCTATCACCGCGCCTTTGCAACAGATGACAAGCAACATATTGCAGCACATCCTGCTAATGGGTCTAAGTGGAAAATCGGGGGGGTGGTAAAGGGGTCATTGGAAAAAGGTCAATGGCAAAGAACAAGAGCATTATACTTTTTTTAAAAGTAGTCATTGACCATTTTGCTCTGTATCCTCCAAAACCATATGTGCCCCACAAGATGGTAGTAATTTCCAGAACACACCAGACCCGAGCAGCTTTGTCGATATTATTATATTCATTGTCATTTAATCAGAATCGCCATGAATAGTGTCTCTGCTACCTGGCTGTGCATTGTGTTCCATTTAAAAGAAATATATCTTCTCTGCTTCATTCAGTCATGCAAGGTGCATCTTAAAATCAGCCCCAACTTACAAATGAGAAATTGAATTTAGGAAGGTTGAAGAAACTTCTCCAAGATTATTTTATTCAATACTGAATGAAAGATTAAGAAAAAGATAAGAATATTTGGAAGTGTAAGACATACTTAGATCTGCCTATCAATTAAATAGTTTGAAGGTGGACTTTCAAATAGCTTAATATTCTTTTGAGCACATTTTATGCATGTGTAGCCTTTCAGAGCTGAAGTGAATATGGCCATCAAGTTCTTCTGAAGAATACAGGGATAAAAATAAATCTATGAAACTAAGTTTTATAAGTGAGAAGAGTATGGCTTGGATAAGACCATTACAGCACATTGCAAATGAATTCTCTTTGCACAGAAATCCAAGAGAGATGGTCTTCCTTGGGGCTATTTCTTCAAGAAAAAGGAACAACATGACTCTATACAATATTTTGGAAGCTGCTCCTTTCAACTGAGAAACACCTACAGTGTCTCTCTAACCTACCACACATCTTCAGGCCTCGGTTCATGCAGCTTGAACCTCCATTCGTGTTTTAAGGCTTGAAATGCCCTCAATACACACATTCATATATATAAGCTGTGCTGTAACTTGTCACCCCAGCGGTTCACATTCTCTGAATTTGTCATTAACTTCCTACAAGGAAAATGATGAAGATTTTTACTATTTTGTTTTGTTTTTCCATAGGTGAAGGTTAGACACTTGCCAATGACGACAGAGAACCATCTTCTGATGCCCGTGTTTCTCAGGAACAATAGCCTTTCTTCATGGTTGTTAGGAGACAGGTACCTTACCAAGTTGGGAAAAGAGTGCAGAGTGGGTGAGTTTTGCACCCATCCCAATCGGGGTAGGTTCATTTTCAGTTCTAGCAGTAAAGAAGAAGGTTGGAGCCCTTGGCATTATCTCATAGCATTTTAATAATGAACAGAGTGCACGGGGGGGGGGGGGCGTCGGGGGGAGGCAGCAAGAAACAACCATAGGAGTTTCTCTCTGGACTTTTCTCTAATTCACCTTTGTGTTCTCCTTGCTCTCTCCTCCCCTTCCTCCAAGTTGACTCAGCCTTTTTATCCCGCCCTCCTAGGTCCAGGTGAGCCCACTTAGGCCTGTGCACACCCACTGTGCCAGGTAAGTACAATCCCAGGGAGGGCACAGCACCCCAAGTACTGGTCATAGGGGTTGATGGTGGAAGGGAAAACACCCTAAAATCTCATTTACTCTATAGGATGGGAAGCAGGACTTTCAGAGCAGAAAGAAATTCCTCAGCACATGTTTGTAATAGGTGGCAGGAGAGTGGTACCTCTACTGGCTCCGACTGGGAGGGAAGCATCACAAAGCAAGGTCAGGCTCTGCAATCAGTGAGTATTGTTCCTCGCCCACAGTTTCCTCCCACAGCTCCTCTTCAGGGATGGATGGCAACGAAGGCCCGCGACAAAGCAGCCGCAGCACCTGTTGCTGACTGTGTAATACCCACATGGCCAGCAATCAAGGCCTCCCCATCTGTGGTGGAAGCTCCCGATTTTCCTTAAGGAGATAAGATCCTTCCTTGCTGATGAGTTAATGGCAGACATGCTGCACTTACTCCCTTCTGTGCTGGGGAAAGAGCTGGGGGAATTAAAAATGAAAATCATTTGAGGTTTCCCCCAGGGACCAAGGCTGATGGCCCACCCCCCAACTCCCTTACTTTGCATAGAGTTTTCAAGATGCTATTCAAACCAGGACATTGGGCATGTTGACTTGATTACCTTTCTGCTGGGCGTCTAGTCAGTGGTGAGTGAGGGGAAGCCATCTTGAGCTAAGCTCTCTCCATCTTCCTCCTAATTCCATGTCTGATTCGAGAACCAAGCATTGCCGATTCTGGGTCTTATGAGTATTAATGTGTACTCTAAATCTATGGTCTCCTCTCACACACCCAATGTCGTAGGATACTTGTTATTTTACACATTGTTTTCAAGTAACAGACTCTTTCTTGTCCCTTTCCTCCACCTCCCTGACCCCCACCTTTTCACGCAGCATTGAAATCTCTATTAGAAAGGGTTCTTTTCTCTGATGGAAGGAGGATCACAGCATGGATTAAATAAGTCAGAATTCTCCATGTAAGTGTTGGGGTCTTTCTTGACCCCTAACTGTGTCCATCTGTCCCTCCAGTCCCTCCACTCTGAATGTCTGGCTCCTTTCTAGGGGGAGTTGTGCTGCTCTGAATACCTCATGCCAGGCTTGATCTGCTTGTTCTCCCCTCTGCCATGGTTCTTTGTAGAATCCCCCTTATCCTTGTTAGAGAACCCCAAATCCTTGCTCTAGAGAAGAGGTGGAAGTATGTTTTATTTTACAGGATAAGTATAATGTTCTTAGTACTGTTGATGTCTGAGCCTCTGGGTGCAGTAGGGGGATGATGCGGGATTCAGAGCAGGTAAAGATAGAGCAGAATAAGTTAGCAGTGTCTTCCAAGGTGGAAAGAAGGATTGATCTGGTTATCTCCTTCAAGACACCTTCTCCAACTCCACAGTAGAAATAATTCGTGTTCTTCTTTGTGTTTGTTCTTAGAGTCTTGACCTCCTCTATGCCAACCGAGGATAATTGCAATAAGCTGTTTATATAATTGTCTCTTCCACTAAACAATGACTTCCTCAAGGTTTCCATTACTCATCGGATACTTACTAAGCCTTCGCTTGGTTGTTTGTTATTTTTCTGATCCCACCTTAATATTTTGGAGAAAACTATTCTGGTTTGGTGAACTATTATGGCCCACATTCAGCCCTAATCCTACTGACCACCAGTTTGTGTTGTCTTGCTGAAAACCAGCTCTCCTCAATTATTTCTTGAGTATCTCTCTATGGATGCTTCCAAACTGCACCAGCAGCAGAACTGAATCCCTCCTATGGAGACTATGTGGCTTCCAAAATCAAAAACTATTCACCTCCTTGGGGAAAGACCATTTACCCCAGTTCTAGAGATTTAAAATAAAGGCCCAGATCCTGCATATCGATTCTTTTCTTTGTGTAACATAATCCAGAGAATTTCTGCGTCAGATCAACAAGTGATCTGCCTGAGTAAGAGACCTTCAAGGTCAAAGTTGTTGCTTAGATTTCAGGACCTTTGGGTGATTTTTTTTTTTTTTTTTTTTTTACTTTCAGACATTTTGATGAGAGGATGTTTTCCTGACCTGGGAAATAACTCTGGGCATCAGCGTGGCACTTTAAGGCTCTTATGAAATCGTTCTGGGTTCTGTGATTTTGAAATCATGACCAGCCTTTCGCCTCGAATCCATGTGCTGTTCTAATAATACTCAGTGGAGAGCAGGGAATGATTCTCCCAACAGTTACATTCGGTTTCCCCCTATTGCTACAAGTTGCATGAACTGGCACAGGACAGCTAAATCCAGCCCACACAACATGTATGGTCCCTCCATAGGGGAGGGAGTGGTCCTTGTAGCTGGGTCTTTGTGGTCTTGCATTATCTGCATTCTAATCCTGACTACTTTGATAAACCAGTGACTGTTAACCTTGGTACCATGGCCCATCTTTTTTTAATGCTTTATATCCTGAAAATAATAGAGTGGGCCTTGGAGGAGTGGTGACAATAATATTTTTTTAATTGTTCCAAAATATCAATGCTATTACTTGTGAAAAGTATTTCACAGAGTTGTTGTCATTAGCACATCATTAGCCTTTTATGTTTGTTTTGCTTTCATCACTCACATCAATTCATCTTGCCAGCTTCTTATAAGAAATGAGATCTTTTGAGTGATATGTCAATCTCCAGGTGTCCAGATCATACCCATGAACTTTGATTTCTGGTTTCAAGAACCATGATTGATGGAAGCCAGAGGGTTAGTTCTGACATTTGGAGGCTCTGTTCTACATCAAGGTGGATGCAATGGTTCGAGAGGTCAGAACCAACCTAGTAACTATACACAACTGAACAAGAAAAATGCTTCTCAAGATCTTAACAGTCAAGCCTCCTCTGCAATTTTTTCTAGAGCATAGATTGAAGGGAAGGTATCTTCGTTTTGAGCAGTCAAGGCATCCTTCATGGGATCTGTCTGTTCTGATGCACATGGCTCTCGACATGACCCAAGGCCTCTGGGAAATATATGGACGGCATCTTTAGCCCCTAGAGTTTCCAGTTCTAAGTGATTGGCCAGAAATCAAAAAGAAAATGAAGCAGAAAAATAGAACAGATGTATTTCTTTTTCTCCCCTGAGCATTGCCTTTCTGAGTCCATCCTGAAAACTAAAGGAAAACATGTTTTGATTATATTTACAAACGTATCTAATCATACTGGAATGCTGGACTGTTTTCTCCTTGGAAGGGGACATCAGTCAAGTGCCTTTTGAGCCTGGAGCTTGCTAGTCTCCAGGGACCCGATCTGCAGGGTACCAGGGAAGAGACAGCTTTCTTCTCTCTGGCACACACACCCCAGCATGCACAGTGCCTTCCTCAGGGCTCTCCATGCACAGTGGGGTCTTCTGAACATTTGTCTCTCCAACAACAAACATTTCCTGGAATCCTAGACCATTTTTGTCCCTGGTCTGATTGTCTCCCATCTGCCCCATTCATCTCACTCTGCTCACATCTATCTAACACCATCTATCTAACCATCTATCTGCTACCATCTATCTGCCATCTATCTGCCACCATCTGCTACCATCTATCTAACCATCTATCTAACACACAAATCTGATCATGCCACTTCCCTTCTTAAAATCCATCAGCATCTTCCCATCCCTCAAAGGATAATGTCTGAAACTCTTTAGTAAGATTCACCAGCCCTCATCATTCCATCCACCATGTTTTCCAGGAGGACCATTCTTTTCTTTCAAAACTTAAATATTCCTGCTTTGGAAGTCCATCATCATGCATGGATTTACCAAAAAAATACTTCAAATGTCATAAACTAGTCCTTGCCATATCTGTTTATGTTGGCTACTCTATTTTTCCTCGATGAGTATGGAAAACTTTGTATCATAGTCATAAGACACAAAGACTTATTTGGGCTCTGTAGACTCTGTGAGGAGCCAATGGAAGACCTTGTACCTCTGCAGAATTCCACCTTCATCTCACTCTTGGAAACTTAATATTGTGAACTTGATATTGACTGTAGTGGTCAGTCTCTCCTAATAGATTCTATGGCCCTAGAGGGCAAGAAGGCTGTCCAGCTATCTTCTCATTCAAGTTTCAATGTATTTCTGAAATTTGGAAAGCAGGCTCAATAATGGCTGTTGAGAAAAAGATTAAGAGATTTTTAATTTTATAGAATAGACTAGGAATTCACTCCTACATGACTCTTTCCATTTGGCTCTGTAAGATAGGACTTTAATTCAAGTAGAAGAGAGTCTAACATCAGTTTGCAAACTGAGAAGTAGGAAGCAGGCATAAAAATGAAGCATGAGTCTAGAAAAAGTGAGATTACTATGTCTGGTTACAAGGATCTGTTTATTCACTAAGTTTGTTTTGAGCCGCATGGTATACGTTAAATTCTGGGAATTAGAAAAGGAGTAAGACTTCTTTCCAAACTACAAAAGTTCAGGGCTAAGAGAGACTATTTGCCCTAGGGTAAGGGTGATGGTAGAAGCAATACCAACCATTGTAAGACCAGAGGCCCAGCGACTTTGTCTGTCTAGAACTGGAAGAGGAAAGCAGGATGGCAGTAGACATTCAGAGTTCAACTGGAAATGGAATGATATGAAAATCCAGACATCTCTTACCTGGACATTGGGGTGGAGATTGGATTGAGGAAAAGGTTACTAGCTGTAGAGTTCCTTCTTGGTCTTTCCTTCTAATCAGATTTTATCAAATTTATTGTTTTGCGATAATATGTATTTGGAACATGCATCTTCACATTTCAATATGTACATATACTTCACCGACCTGCCATCAAAGTTCTAGGGCCATCACATCACCAAATATACCCCCTTTATCCTTTCCATCTACTCTCCTAGCCTTCCCCTCCAGTAGACACCATTTACTTCAGAGTCTATGAGTTATTTTAGTTTTGTTGTGCCTTGCTTTGGTTAGGTTTATTTAATTACTTTCATTCCAAGTAAAAAAGAAACAATCTGGCAATCTTATTTCATTTTATGATTTTTGCTTAGCATAATCACTTCAATTTCCATACACGTTGTTGCAAAAGGCAAGATTTCCGCATTTTTTACAGCTGAGTAGTATTCCATTTAATATGTATATATGTATATATATACATATTAAATGGAATACTATATATATAGAGAGAGAGAGCCTCAAATAGGCTCACTTGATTTCACTCTACTGCATAGAGTTGAACAGATAGTACACAACTGACAAATATTTTTAAATATTAATTCAATTGAATATTTTATATTTAGCTGCCATTATGTGTTTGGCACTGGAGGTACAGAATAATGAGTTTTGCTGGGCATCTCTCTTCAAAGAAACAAAAATCTAATTGGAAGAAATATTGAGAGAAGGTAAAAAGAAATATAACAATTGCAGTTACAAAATCATTGCTATGGAAATTCCAAAAAGGGAGAGCGATTTTATTTTAAGGCACTTATGAAGAGTTTAAAGGTGAAGATAGCATTTGAGGATCATTGGTTTTCCTGACCTACATTGAGGGTTAAAAATTTCTTAAGAATCAGCTTACAAAATGCTTTAATGTCGTGCAAAAATTAGTACTATCTTACAACACTATATTGCACAATTTAAACCGGAAATTAAGAAGAATAATGAGGATGAGAGAAGGCAAACAAGAAAGAACTTATCAGCAGATTTACTCTTTGACAATCCACCATTCTTTTTTTTTTTTTTTTTTTTTTTTTTTGAGACTATGTCTCGCTATTTTTGCCCATGGAACCCCAGGCTCTCGTTGCCCAGGGTACCACGGACTCAAGCAATCCCCAGCCTCAGCTTCCCAGGTAGCTGGGATGACAGGTGCACGCCACCACGCCCAGCTGTATTTTTTGGAACTAGGTCTCGCTACGGGCCTCAGGCGGGACTCGGACTGTGATCCCTAGCCCCGGCCGCTTCATAGGCTGAAGCTTACAAGCACGAGCCACTGTGCCCGGCCTAGTCCACCATTCTTTATCACCAATATAGAGATTACTAATAAAAGCCATATTTTCTAAAGCTCTAAAACAGATATTACAGTTGCAGTTGTATATTTAGTTAGGATTTACAAAGTCCTTTCCTACTTTCCATTTTTTCTGAGTCTCTTCATAGCACATAAGAAAGAACCTAGGTAAGTAACAGCCCAACCTGATTTCACATACACTGAAATTCAGAATCATTCATACTCCAAACTTCTTCAGTAACTAGAAAGATGGTACCAGGTTTCTAGCACTGGTCTTTAGGCTCCTTCAACTCTTCTCAGTTACTTTACAATAAGTTTAAAAAAGTCATTCTACTAAATTTACTTTAATAAAAGTAATTGGGAGTTCTTCCCCAAAATTACTTCATCCTATTAAAAACACATCACATTCTATTTTTAGAATAGAATTTAAGCCAAAATTGGTCTCCTTTGCTTTCCTCTCCCATCACACCGGGTCATTTACATAGCACTTGTCTTTAGTTGTTCCATTCCCATCTAAAAAACAGGGTTTTGTGTTACAAAGGATTAAGTTCCTGAGAATTGAGAAACAGAATAACTTCCAAAAGACAAAGCAAAGACAAGGACATTTTACTAATGTGACCTTATCTTCTAAGATGGTACATGGTACCATTTTCTAATGATGCACACAGTACAAGGTCAAGAACAGAGGATCCCCAGCCTCAGTAATGACTGATAAACTTCAACTTAAAGGTTCTATTCATAACAGGCACCGAAAGCCAGATTGACAGGCTGCTGGGGTCTCAGTGGGGAGTGTTCATGATGACCACAATGCTTGTGGGGTCACGTGTTGAGGAGATCCTGATTTTGTCTTTCTCAAGTCTTCTGTTGGGTGGTATATTTAAAGAGATGATGAGGAAGGAAGACTTGACATAAGTGCCAGTATGCTTTGGTATACTCTTTTTCTTTAGTGCATGTAATGACTTCAGTTCTGTTTATCTTTCCAATACTTCTCTCATATATAACTTATTCATGTGTCTATTAATGTCTATACTCTTTCACCTATAAGCATATGTTCCCCTATTTCCTATAAAAGGGTCTAAGGTCAAATTAAACTGAATTAGAATCAGAAAAGAGAGACTAAATTAACTTCTATGACAACTTGAAATATTTGTTTTGACTCATAAAAGCAATACTGCTCATTATAAAAGGAATTTAGAGAATAAAGAATTTACTATAATTCTCATTCATTATAATAAGCATTTGCAATTTCCTCTAATAGTTTCTTATTTTGGTGTTTATATATCAATTATCATTATATTAAAGATATAGTAATTTATATATGAATATAATTATATATAAAATTTTATTTTCTATAGTGTATATCATTTTAATAAAAATATCACCAATAGGTTATGTTGTGAAGATTTTGCAAGCATGCTACACTTTTAAATAGCCAGATATAACATGTCCATACAAAGAGTCTCAATACCATACACCTCTATTCTAATAAATCAGGCCAGAGTTCATGCCATACTGATGCCTCTCTCTCTCTCTCTCTCTCTCTCTATATATATATATATATATATATATATATAAAACACCATTGTCTACCCTGACTCAATTTTTAAAAATAAAATAAATTTAAATAAATAAATAAACAAATAAATAAAATACCTAAATAATGTTTGCCTCAAATTGACTGTCATCCATGGTTCTTATCTCTTTACATATCCCAAGTGGTATTTGTGTCTACTATCTCCAGCTCTGGGGCACACCCTACCTTCCACATGTCACCGGGTCCCTACCTCTATAGTCTCTGCCCTGGATGAGACCACACACTCCTCACGGTGTCTTCCCACTTCATCTTCCACCTTGAACCCTCCAAAGCTCATTCTCCAAAGAGCAAATCACAAGAACTTTTCATAAATGAGCTCACGTTCCTTCTCTATGAAACAACCTCCAACTACTTTACTTTGTGTCTGGAAAAAAATTCAAATCTTCACTCTGGCTAACCACCCTCTCCACTCCCTGTGCCCAGTTACCATTCTGTGCATCTCTTCTGAAAATGCCTCACCCTCCTTATCTGATGCCATCACCCTGTTTGTTGATCTGCAGCCCACTTGGGTATTTGCATGTTTACAACTGTTTGTCTCCCCCTGATGAGAAGCTCCAACTCACACTTGTGACTGTCTGCTCATGGCGTGTGTCCCCAGCCTTGAGTGCCTGGCATATGGCTGTCACTCACCCAGCATTTGTTTAATGGGTAAATAATATCCCATGACAAATTGTTTTAACTATTGTTCAGTTTTTAAACATTGATCTACTCAACACATTCCTCCAACTTCGAAAACATTGGCGTGTGTTATTACTCTAGTCTCCATGTTCACCCCAGTCTAATCCCTGCCTCCTCACACAGAGCAGGTGTGGGTTGTGCCTCAGTTCTCTCCCTGGCCACAGCCACCTCCACTGCCAGGCAGATAGGACCCTCACCGAGTGTTTACATGGGTTGTTCTTGGCTTGGAAGATGGAGTGTCCCCTTCTCTGGTGCAAGGCTGATGGGTTGTTCTTGGCTTGGCTTCTCTGGTGCAAGGCTGCCATCTCTTCTTAAGGGAAATCTTGCCCAACCAAAAGATAGAAAACATGCTTGTCCTCTGGAGACTTATAATTGAATGAGATGGATAGAAAGTTAGGAAAAAAACAGCTACATCAGTGGAGAGGGGGTATGACGTCAAGGTGTCACAGGCAATGGAAGGCATCATCGCCGAAGGAGCTATGAAACTGAGACCTGAAAACAGTCTCTCACCACACTTACTCTGGCCTTTCTTTGCTAGAGAACACATGCTCCTCCTGCTTGGTCTTCCCTCTTAGGCTATAAGCTGCCAAGGGTTGAATTCCCAACTGATGCAGGCATTCATACTGAGCACTCATGTCCATGTAGACAGGAGAGGAGTGGGTGGGAGAGGAGGGAAGAAGGAGAGTAGGGGAGGAAAAGGGGTGCATAGGGAGGAGAGTTGCAGGCAGGGCAGGGGAGCGGAGGTTGAGTCTTTCAAGTTGGATCTTAAAACTGAGGATCTGACTTGACATTTGAATGCGAAGGTTGCACTGAACTGTTCCGTCTGCTCTGAAACTCATCAGGGAAGTCCCTGCTAGTGCAATGCATTGGCTCACTGATGCCATCACCCTGCACAGCCTGGGCATTGGAGCCAGCCGTGCTTGCTACATTCTCCTTTGCTTCCATCCATCCCTCCTTGCCCTGTGCTCAGGCAAGGGCATCAACCAGTGTTCCACCTGCCTTTTCCTTCTGAAAACTGAGCAGTTGCTGTTTAGCCAAGGCTACCTTGTTGAGTCCTTCAGGGCCGCTCTGATGAGGATTTATAATGCCCAGGTAAGTCAGTGCTGGCTTCCCACCTTGCCCTGTGGGTGGGAGACTGGAAGACCGCCAAGCCCTTGAGGCCTTCCAAGCCTGTACAGATGGTACCCAGAAGGACTACCCTGAATGTGTAGCTGCTGCTGGGGCTGATGAGAGGGAGGAGCAAGCAACCAGGGCGTGAACAATCCTCCCCTCTCTCAGAAGACCTCCCTACCAACTGCATACTTCACGGTACCCTCTTTGCTCATGACTCTGTTCCTCTGCATCCTTCCCCAAACCACAGGGAGGACTCGAGCACAAACAGGGCACCCAAGCTGCCCCAAGGCCAGACATAGCAGAGCAAGGTGGATGGTTGTCACAGAGCATGTATGCCCTGGGGCATGCGGAAAGCACCACAGGGAGGTGGAGGCCAAGAGGGAGGAGAGGACAAAAGCTGATATTCACTGAGCATCTACTTGCACAATCCCAGCTTCCAGGCAAAGTCCATGATATTTAGCCCAAGGTCGAGCTCAATGCCCTCATTCCACAGGTGAGGACACTGAAGCTAGGTCTGCTGGACTTCATCCAAATTCTAGCCAAGTTCAAGTCCAAGGCCTGCTTGCCCTAATCCACGGTCCAGTCAAGTTCAAGTTCACGCCACCCCTGAAATTCCAGTCTGAGCTCCTCGGAACATGGCAGTGTCTCTTTCTGGACCTGTGCTGCCCTGCCCAGCACACGGAAAGCAGGTAGCCAAGTTTGCCTGCCACCAGCTGGATCATCTCCATGGTATGAACCCCTCTGGAGAGAGCACGTTGGACACTGAGCTGACATTAGCCCCTGTAACCTGGGGTTGCTCTGTCAACCACCCGCCCTGAGTTCTCTTCCCTTAATTGGAAAAACCTCACACGGCCCACCCCATCGGCTCCGGGTAGACATCAGAGACAATAAAATAACGTCACACCTTTTACACTGCCAGGCACCCAAGGGCCGTCAGGCCTGGCCATCCTCTGCGCCTGTCCAGTGACACCTGACAGGGGATGGATGGCCCCTGAGGGAATGCGTGGGACCTGCCAGCCATTCGCTCAGGGCTTTGAGCATCCCTTCCTGCCCTGCCCAGGCTGCCTGCAGGGCTGAATTTGGCCTTTCCAAACATTCATTATTTCGACTTCTGCTTTTCTTTCCTTGCTCATGTCCTCGAACTGCAATGGTGTCAAGAAGCTCTTCTCAGACCCAAGCAGACACAAGCAGGGTCATGGCCTGGGGTTTGGGTTCCACCCGCAGCCACTGAGGTCAGTGGCACTCGGGCTACCAGCCTGAGGTAGGTGGACACTGTGACTCCCCTGGGTAGGTCCATGTCATCTCGCCAGGGTGATTCGAGACCCTTCCGACAAGGCTGAAGGCCAGGGAAGCCACCGAGACCTGCGAAGGGAGGGCTTGGCTGAGACAATTGAGCAGGAATCTCATAAAGCAGATCCATGTTTAAAAAGACACCCTGGCTTGAATGAACTCAGGCACAGCCCTGAATGGGGAGAAAATGCCAAGCCAGGGGGAGAAACTTCCCTGCCATTATCACCTCCCTTCATCGGCTAAGGCTCCGGCTGCCGGGGTTGCCATGGCAACGCAGGGCTGACCTCTCACTTTTTACTCTTCCAGGAGTGAAAAAGGTAAAAATGAGCCATTTGGTCTCAAATGAAAATCAACCTCCCTCAGTTAAAAGATGTTAAATCACTTTCCCTTGGTTAAGCCTAATGTTCCATGGCCAAGTTAAAAGGGGACGGGGGGGGGGGGGGGGGGGGGGTGAGGAAGAAGAAGGAGGAGGAAGCCGGGAGGTGAGCAGGGAAGGCAAGCTGGGGGCTCCGCAGAGGCGAGACAGACAGTGGTCTGCGCTGCACAGGAAGAAAGGGCATCAGGTCGCTGCTATGCCCCCTCCCAGCTGGCCTGAGCTGCGCTTCTAGGCTGACCCTTGCTGCACAGCGCCCCTGGGCGGGCTGGTCAGTGGACTTTGGTTTTCGCTGTGGAGGGAAGCTGAGGTCAGAAAATCAAAATATTGTTGAACCCGGTGGCCCTAGGATGGCCCATTATGAGCGCGCCCCGCCCTTGCCCGCAGGGCACAGGCTGGCTGTAAGAGCCCTGCGTGGTTTTTTCCAGTCCCCCCCTTATTCCCCCCACCCCCCTCCCAGGGTGCTCTGCCAGGAGCCCAGGAACTCGAGGGCTCAGAGGTCAGAGGCCTGAGCCAGACCCGCCAGGCCAGGGATGCGCCCTGCTTAGCACAAAGCGCAGGCGGCCAGAGGTGTGACTCCGGCGGGCGCCCTGGACGTGCTGCCCAGGTCTCTCCCAAGGCCGCAGGTCAGCAGGGAGATTTCCTTCTCTGTCCCCTCGTTCTGTCCCGGGTCTCCGCCTGGAGTAGCAGCAGTCTTTGAGCACCTGCAGCGCATATGCAAGGACCGCGGGGCGGTCGTCTGGCTTCAAATGATGCCTTGGTTTCATTTTGATGCAAGTTTCGAAGCATATGGGAAGGGCTGTCCAACCTTCCGGTCCATATGAATTGCCCTTAATTTCAAGCCAGGCGAGGATTATCGATTTATCACTCCCAGGCTTGTGCTTAATCCTCTAACTTCCTGGAAAAAGCAGTGTTAGGAACAACTGGGAAGCCGAAAAGTGGAGGTAGGGAGCGGAGTTCATCCTGAGCAAGGTTTCTGCCCAGTAGCCTGGGAACAAAATCCCAGGTCTCTTCAAGATGTGTCTTAAAAGCCTCAAGAGCCAACCTTGCAGAGACAATTAATGATCAATTACTCAGTGAACTATTTCAAAAAGTCCAACCTCAGAATAAACAAAGTCGGTTATACAGTGATCTGGAGAGGGCACAGGGGGCCTGGTCTTGCAGGCTCACCCAGTTCAAAAGTCCTGCATCCTCTCCGCATCTTTCTCCAAACGCTGATCTCACTCGCTGGCAAAGACCCACCAGATTAATAATCTTAGGCGTTCTTTACACCATCAGCTTCCCGCTGCAATAAAACTTGCAGAAAGAACCTCTTTTCCTCTTAGATCCACGGCCTCTCTTGGACCCTAACTGAAATATGTCGACCCTAAAGCATGGGAAAGAGAGGCATCAGCTGACCATGCTTCGGAGGAAGGCCCAGTGGTCATCTAAGCGCACATTCTGAAGCCCAGCTCAGTTCCATCGAACTCTCTTTGGCTGACATTTGAAAAGTTTAAAGGGTTAATGCATAAACGGGAAGGCAAAAATACTCGACTGTGCGTGCATTTGATCTAAGGTTCAAAACATACACGTGGATGAAAATGACCAGGCTCATGCTACACGCGCACAGCCTTTTTCTGCCTTCCAGTCTTCTTCCCTCTCCAGATCTTACAGATCTCGGTGAGATTAGAGCCCAGCGGATAAGTGCATAGCCAATGGTCTGCTAGGGCTTCATGTTGTCTGAAGATTAAATCCCTATGAAAATAATATAGCTCTTCTCCACCCCAATGCACTGCCCCCCACACACACACACAAGCAGCTGCTTTTCACATTCAAATATAGCAGAGGTAGCAAGAGCCTCTTTTATCAGCTACTCCTATTCAGAAGGCATTAAAATACATGCAGTTTCTTAATCCCTAGTGCAGCCACAAGGGGCTTCAGCTTTGTGCTGCAATAGTGTGTAGCTTTTAAAAGTACTAGGATGGAGACGGTCTCCTAAACCGAATCAAGTCTCTTAAAAGCAGCTGTCTCCGAGATTTACACACAAGAGAAATGGCGGCTCAGACGCAGTGTGAATCCAGCCGCCTCCCTCCACGGTAAACGGCTGGACAAACAATGCCCAAGTTTGTTTATAAGTAGCCCAAACACTTGGCAAGCAATGTGGCTGCGCTCTCCTCCTGCCCAGCCGTCCAGCCCAGGCCTGCCTTGCTGCCACTTGGCATGGCCCAGCTGCTCTTCTGGGAAAGGCATTTCCCCATCAGCCAATCAGCATGTGCCTGACAAGGTCACTTTCAAAGGCAGCTCTTTCCAAAGGCGGCCTCTCCAGGAATGGGGGAAGAGGGAGTGGGGGCATGGATGAGGAGAAAATCCCCTGGATTCCCTGTAAGCCCCAGGGCCTGGGAGGAACAGGCACAAACTGGAGAATTTCACAGACACCTAGAGAGCGACTCTGCAGGCAGGTAGCTGCGAGACACTGATGCAGCATTTGGATATGTGTGCATCATGTCATCAGTGTGCATGCTTTATATAGGTAAGTATTTGTAGAAAGTATACATGTAGAATCAGCAGTGTATATGTTTTGTATATACATATATGCATATGCTCACACATGTCCAAACATACAGTGACCTGACTCGTATAACAGCACTGGTTCCCCATGCAGCCATCTGAAAATAGCTTGAGAAACACTGTTCATACAAAGGGAATATTTAAAATACAGACAAAATAAATGCCCTGATTTATAGATAACACTTACAGTTAAACTTCAAGTTAAATTAATTCCCTAAAATCAACTCTTATGTGTTTAAATGAAGGTGGATCATTGAAAATATATTACACATGCACATGCACACACCCAAATTTCCTTTACAAATACATCTGATTTTCATCTTCACTAAAATTAGTGACTTCCCACTCTCTGAAGTTACTGCTAATAAAGAAGAGAAAACAGCAGCAGAAATATTTTATATATTGCGTTCAGCTCTGCTCATCTCACTTAGAAGCCCATAGAAGATATTTTAGAGGAAAAAAAAGTGTCCCATTCTTCTAACATTGTTTTATTCGATATTCCTGCTTCAAATGGTAATTTTTTTTCCCCTCAAAACAAGAAAGTGTTGCCAGAAATATTTAGGATTGGAAGTTCCTCCGGCAGGTATCTGTTTTGCAATTGCTGTGAATTTTTTTTCTCTGATTCTCTCTTTTCTTGATTTGAAACTAAAGTGCTGGTGGGTGTTCTTTGCTTTTTTATTCCTAAAATGCCCCAAAGTCACAAGGTAGGCGAACTGCCTTGGTGTGGTGATGAGATGCGCCCCTCCCCCACTACGGGTCCTGCCTGGAGGGCCTGGTGGGGGAAGAAGATGTGCGGCATGAGTGAGCCCCCCACACACACACGTGCCATCTAGTGTGTCTGTGAATAGTGTCCATCTCACAGAGGTTGGAAGGTTTTTAATAAAAGGAGAAAAGCCTTCAGGTAATTCTAAATGCCCTTTAATACCATTAAAGAAAACTTAATTCCAATCACTTAGATTTACCAAGAATCTTACTTTCTGTGTGAGACGTGTTAGCTTCCCAATCGTGGAACCTGACTGCCCTCTTCTGGATCAAATGAGCAACAAGAGCGCAAGACTGAATTGAATGGCCTGAAGTCTCGATGACTGGTCTCAACATGACACGTTGCTACCCAGGAAATCCGTAAGGATAAAGCGATTCTCAGTATTCTGCTGGAAACTTAGTGCATTAGTAATTACAAGCTCCATGATCCAATCTCTCCAGAACTCAGACCACGACACTTTCTCAATTTTTAGACATTTTATAGATATCTCATTTTGTAGACAGTTTCTGATGTCGCTGCTGTCGTCTATGTTGAAGACCCCGAAGCAGGTGGTATTCTGAGAAGCAAAAATGACTTTGATGTTCCCACAACTTTTTGAGAAATTGATGTTCAAGAGAGTCCGTACACCTTCCTTTAAACTAGTAGGAGGGGCAGAAATTCTATTTGCAAAGACCCCTCAGAGTTCCTTGCCACGAATTAACTAGGCCACTTTTTAGAGAGAAAACATGGGATGAGTGTATTCTCACATAAAATTAAAGCATAATAACTGCTAGACAATGTCATTCCGTGGGACCTTCTTTGGCCTTTGGTGGGAGAATTATCAGTTAAATAATGGTAGCTTATCCATTTCTCCTCATTTTCCATATTAGATTATGCACTCTTCCGATGATGCACTCTTCCACTGTAAGTATCCTGATACAATAGTTTGGGATTTCTCTCCTTTTTACCATTTTGCAATTGAAAAATGGTCTAGTAAATTCAGGATGATTGATAATTCTGAATGGAGAGTCATTAAATGCCAACCGAAAGAAAATTTACCCTCAATTATAATAGTGATACTACGTCAAACAGATAGAGGAAATCCTAATTCTGAGCTCTATTAAAATGCACTTATTTCAATTTCCAGTTACTATGTATGTCCTATTAGCAGGCTGACATTTTGAGTCATACACTAATTCATATGAATTGGGTTTTAAATGAAAGCTTTCAAGTCAACCTTTATGGAACACTGAATGTGCGATAAGCCCAGAATTAGCTGGAATGAGGTGATCCTTTTTCACCAAGCGAGCGTCTTACAGGAAGGAGCAAAACCAGCACTCCAAATTATAAAACACTCACATTTCAAGGGCCTCACCCAGAAGTAAGCACAAGTTGATTTAATCATTTATTTTCCTCCAGAGACCTATTAATTAGTTAGAAAAAATACAATTCTTTTCTGCAGTTAGAAAATTAGAGGTCACAGGTGAAGTGTGCATCTTGTCAGGTAAGTCTCAGCTGGATCCTCACCTGTTGGATGCTACAGTTGGGACAAATTATAACACCTCATACAAACTGGACTAAGCATAGCTTCGTTGGGCAAAGCTTACCTAGGTCAAGGTCAACGGAAGGGAAATGAGGTCTCCTGACTGTCAGGTAATTTGTTAGAGAGGTGGTTCAGTCCCAGCAGGGAAACTTGCCCTCTTATGAGCCTGTTTGGATAAGAAAAGGCCAAAAATACCTGGGGGAGAGTGAAGCAGGTGGCTTGTCTTCAGCCTGATGGTCTGGAATGTCCACCTTCCAGCAGTTCTTAGGAAGAGCTGTGCTCAGGTGGAGAACTTGGCAATGGGCATTGCCACCCCCTGCCAGGAAAGAGTCCAGCTTTGCCTCTTATAACTTGTCCAGGCAACCCCAAATGACTCCCTGTGGTCACTTTCCAGCTCTGTACCTCATTGTATTCATGGCAGAGCACTGAACTAGGAGTCAACTTTTACCCAAATTCTGCTATCTTTTGATCACCTTTTCCACCATCAAGCCATTTCCTGCCTATCTTGGTCTTCTCATCTGCAGAATAAGGGGCCTGGATCTCATACTCCCTAAGGTGACTTTCTGGGTCTCAATCCATATATTCTTACGATGTCACTTGTCATCACCACTAAACTCCGTCACTAAATTAGGTCTCCAACATCTCCATGAGCAAAGGACACCAATTAACAGTGTGCCAAGAATTTAAAACAGTTATGAAAAATTTTATATCAATTTTCCCCCTAAGATACTACTAGATTAAACAAAATGACTGCAAGCTGTTCGATTTTATAGCTCACTCACTTACGTCATAAATCTGGCATGACCTGAAACTATCACTTTTTTAAAAATGAATAAGGCCATTGGTTTCTGTTCATACAGATCGCATCTTCTGTCCAGATCCAGGACAAAAGTTAGCTTATCGTGTCCAGCGACATGAGGGCATCACTCCATTCAGCGAGGAGCTTTGGTCCTCCAATCTGGGAAGGATGCTAGGGTGGGACTGATGGTGAATCCTTTGGAAGGAGACCTGTCAGGTAATATTTCCTCCTGTTCTGCTGGTCAAAGAACAGTGACAACAGAGGCTGCAGGCTCAGCTGTTAGCTGTCTTAAACCAATGAAAACTCCCCGCACAGTGACAGCTGTGGGGAAATGGGGCTCGAGCCAGGGAAGCAGAGAAAGTGAGGAATCAGTGAAGATAAAGGATTTTGTATAGCAGATAGGCACGCCAGCCTTGACCCCAGCACCACACACAGCTCATCGCTTAAAACACTCATGCTGATTCACTTGATTCCTTGGATGTAAGACTTCCCTGAAGGAGTCATAAGGAAATGCAGGATTAACCCTGGAATGTGAGTTCTGTGAGGTCAGAGATTCTGTCTGCTTTGGTCACTGCTGTACCCATAGCCATGAGGAACAGTTGTGGATACTTTGTTGGCTGTTATTATGTGTTCTTCGTGAAGGCAACAGAGATGATGTAGAAACAAGAAAAGTAGTGATGATGGAGGCAATGGCAGAAATGGATTTGGATGTAAAGGGACTGGAGGATTGGTGATTGTGGTAGAGATGACAGAGGTGAGGTAAAAGAGGTGGTGGTGTACCTGGTGGAGATAGAAGATGGGAGTGGAAGTAGCAGAGGTGATAGACTTTGAGATGGAGGGTTCAGAGATAAGGGAGGAAGTGATGGTGGGTGTGATGGGGGTTGGGATGACTGAGTTGGTGCTGTAGTGGCAATCAGGGATCTTGAAACTTCCTCAGATAGATTTTGTTGTCTCAGACACAAAAGGCCCAAAAGCAGTGCCTGGAAGTTAGAGAGTATGACATCCCTTCTCCCTTTCCTTGAGGGGTGTGAGTCTGTTTCCAATTGAGGACATAGGAAGAGGACTTTTTTTTCCATTTTTTATTCCAAGAGTGAAGGGGTCCCCATTTTCTCCTTGTGCAAGTTTAACTTCCTGCAAGTACAGCCCCCTTTCTGGAACCTCAAGCCTCCCATCTCCCTAATTTGTCAAGCTCTCTCTAGCTCCCACTGAACCCCACAGCTTGTCAGCTTGCAGTCACTGTCACCATAGGTCTCCATCCTCCAGGTAGATGGTCTCTGCTGTCAGGCCAACTTAGACCCTCTTAATGGCTTTTAAGGAGCAGCTAAATTCTTCCAGGGGTCACAGAGCCACAGCTGGCCCCTCTCCTCACCTTCTCTGACTCATTCCTCCATCAACTTCCTTCAAGGCCTAATCCACCCAATTTAGCCTCTCATTTATCCATAAATCTTTCGCGCCACTCCACATTCCCCACCCATTCTTTTCCTGCATCTCTCACTCTTTTCTTTTCCTTCCCAATCTTTGTACAGCAATTTAAACCTCTTAAGAGCACTGCAAGCCCATCCTGCGAACTCCATTCTTGGAAGCCGCATTTTCCTCTTGCTCCTTGTGAAGGTCCAGCCCCACGCTCTGCCCATCCTGACTCCTTGGTGCTCACTCAGTGACACCATGACTCCCTGGAACTTTGCTCCCTGCCCACGGTCCCTAGCTCTGGATGCTGCCATCAGCAACTGAGCCAAGACAGGTGTGTGAAGCTACCACAGCATAAAGGAGGAGTCTCTTTATTTTCCTTCTCTGACACATAGTAGAAGAAAGCAAGTTGTATTCATGTTAGCACATTACCTAGAATAATAGGAAGTCATGAGAAAAATACATCCAATATCAAGGATCAAATGTCATCTTTCTCTGATCCCAGATTGCAGGTGGGTTACCTGGAAGGAAGCACAAGCTCCTGTGTCCTTAAGAGCAGAGAGAAGCTCCTGAGAGTCCAGATGACCAGCATGGGAGGAGGGGGAATCAGGGGCTGCAATCTGATGACCCAGGATGCAGGGCAGCTGGGGCTGCCAAGGGACAATTGAAAGTGTCATTTGCTCAGCAAGGATAGTCTGCTGCTTCAAAGGCATTTTATTTGTGTGCATGAGGGTCATGGCAGTTGTGGAGGTTCTGATGTACCTGCAAAGCAACATTTTTGGTGCCACCAGAGAGTGACCATTGAAAGGTGCACAGAGGCTCCAAGCATACCTCTTGTTGAGATGTTTATGAGAGAAGACACTCACTCTGGCTTGACGTTCCCTATTTCCATGGGTTTGCATGCATGTCTGAAGGAGTGTGACATCGGCAATATGGGATATGGCTCTTCTGTGGCCTTAGATTCCAAAGCTACCAGATGGAAGCATTCAACTCATTATGAAATGGAATGCTGGAGAAGCAAGAACTATCATGAAGGTATTCAAGGGCATCCAGGAACCCCTCTGCTTTCTGTGTCCATAGATATAACAATAGAACACCAAATTAAAAAAAAAAACAAAACAGCAAAAAAGCAGATCTAGATGTCTACAAGGGGCCAGATAATGAGGGGAGGAAATAATCGCACTGTGTTCAATTACACCACACAGCGGGACAGAAGCCCTTTTCAAGATGACAAGTTACCTTTCATTTTCTCAAAGCCTTGAGCTAAACAACATGGTCCATGTTGGGAGTGAATAAAGAAATGGAGACTCCTGATCTTGGCAAAGGTAACTGGGAATGAGGTTGATAGAGATAGAAGAAAGAAGATGGTGATGCTGAGAATCAGATCTTCAGGTAAGTTGAAAAGGATTATAGTGTGGAGTTTTTTGTTCATCTACTTCTATTCTTTGTAGGATCCCTGGCTTCCTGTCAGAGATGAAGGTATCATCATATAAGTGTTGCCATTGCTATTTACTGTTGATAAAATCAAGATGATAATAATAAAATAGGGCAAGTCAGATGAGTGTTAATGCTAATATACCATTTTATACAATTATATATATATATATGCAATTTTAAATTACTGGAGAATTGAAGACCAGCTCTTTTTATATAGGTATTATGGTAATGAAAAATGAGAACAGTGGAAGAAAGTAACTAAGACAAGAGTGTCAGAAAGAATGAGCAGGATGAACAAAGCTAATGACCAAAGGTTGACCTTCCAGAAAAAGTTTTTAACAGGAGATGCTATACATGGCCAAGACACTGGAAATGCATTCTTCCTTCCACGTTGCTATAGTAGTTTGAAAAAAAATAAGCACTGACAATGAACTCTCATAAGAATTACATGCAAACTCTTTGTTTTTGGAGATTATAGTTATCAAGGACTCGTGGTATTAACCGAGAGGGAGAAACTTCAATTAGAAGGAAAATCATACTTACTTGGATTATTCCATTGTAACATCACTTGACCATTTTTAATTTAATGTGACATTTCAGAAGAAGTATGGTTCCCTTGCTTGCATGGAAACGGAGTGTTTGTAAAATACTGAGCTTTCCACTAGCCCAGAAAATTTTTCTAAACAAAGATTCCAGGAACAGAAACCAAACAATTCGCAAAGCAATTTTGTATAAGAAACTACGTAGGATTGCTCCTTTTTCCCTTATCAAAGAGCTATTAAGACCCTCCTGTGGTGCTGGAGAGGCGTTACCAAACACCCTAAGCCAGTGTAGCCTCTTTACCCCAAAAGGGAATGTGCCAATTTCTAAATGAGAACTCTGGTTGGAAGAAAATGAGCCTATTTTGTTAAAGTAGAACTTTCTGCTTCTGTTTCCCCTGGACTCCATGCAAGGTCAGTTAACCTAAGTTGTCCTTGACAATCCATTCCCTCTAGAGTCTGTCACATACCAACTCCTCTTGTCCATGAAGAAGGCCTAGTACTGGTGCCCGCAGTCAGCTTCTCTTTGTTTCCATATGCTTTCCTAGGGGTCATATTCTCACAGAGTGTCACACAACCCCACCAGCATGATGTCATATTCAGTCAACAGACATTTCCAATCCAGTGCTTCCAAACCTCTTTTGGGGGAAGGATCACATGCAAGTAAACACGGTCATGCCCTGACAGATCAAATGAGAGGACCAAGCAGAAAGCACTGAACATTCATGACAAACCAGGTCACCTTCTATTATATTTCCATCTCTCTACTCAGGTCCTTTGTGGGTGTTCTTTGAGGATGGCTTGCAATAACCCATGACAGCCTTTTTCTTGCATTCTT
The DNA here is from genome assembly GCA_004024945.1 of Uropsilus gracilis. Taxonomy (NCBI): domain Eukaryota; kingdom Metazoa; phylum Chordata; class Mammalia; order Eulipotyphla; family Talpidae; genus Uropsilus; species Uropsilus gracilis. Next base: position 74,783 of record PVHY01005307.1, read on the forward strand.
TCCCAGTAATGGATCGGGATAGTGTGTGCATGGTTGGTTGAGCCGTCAGCAGTCACACACACAGCAGATTAGCAGGTAGTTGGGGTGCAGGTGAGGAAGATGGAGGCACAGAACTAGATCACCCAGATGGAGTGGTCAGGGGCTACAGGAGTGTACAGAAATCTGTTGTCTCTGAGATGGTGGTGCTATGAGAGGTGACCCAAACTGGAGACTAGATGGGAAGGCAGCTAAGCTTATCGGGTCTCAGAGGAAGATTAAAGACTCTCCACCGTTCCTGGATTTGGGAAGCAGACCCAAGAATCTGAGAGGAAAAAATAAATAAACAAATAAATAAACAACAAAATGACAAAGTTAAAAGATGCGTATTTAGAAGTGTGTGCATCCATGGATTCATCTTAGGAAAGGAGCCCTCATCATGGGAAGTAAGACTTGCAGCAGAAAAGGAGTTGGCCAAGACTTGATGGGCCTGGGGAAGCCATCCTTGTCCAGATGGGTCATCAAAGGTTTGAGCGAGGTAATCTGAAACTTGGGGACGCGGAAGGTCAGAACTGTATGCCATCGAGAAATACACCATTCACCATACACTCTGTGTGTGTGTGTGTGTGTGTGTGTGTGTGTGTGTGTGAGCAATGGTGGGAGTATGGCTATGGAATCACATAATGTTCACTGTCAAAAGCAATGACTTATCTTCAAGCAAGGAAGGCTGAACTGCCAGGTGGCAATTTGACTGTCATAGAGAGTCGTAGAGAGAACTGGAGGGCTCTGGGGCATTAAACTCTCCTTGGTGTTCCCTGCACTCTGCTCCAGCGGCACTGGTGCCTCTACCAGATATCCTTGGAGCTCTTATCTCTAAGAGTCAGAACTCTGGCCTCTGTGAGTCAATCTCTATAGTGCCTGGCTCGCATTTACATTAACATTGGATACAAACATCCTTGACTGTTAAAAGTATTCAAAAGGGATCTCTTACACTCAGTCTATCATCTTTAATTACTGAACAAATGCTCTACTCAGGCGTGGGTTGTTCTTTATTTCCTTCAGCTTTAAATCAAGCTCAGTTCCTTCATGCAGGAAACAGTGATTTAATCCAGTTATTTGTCCAATGCTAGGCTAACCCTGGGAATGTGTCATGTTGCCTGTTTTTATGGAGCTTTATCGCAAAACAAAATTCACAGGTCATTTGGTTCTGTGGGATAATGTGGAGGAGAGATGCCTCTTGAGTCTTTGGAAGAGGCTTCTTCAGACAGAGGGTTTCTCCAGAAAGGTTTTCCAAAAAAGACTAAGGACAAACGGAGAGTTTTTGAGTATAATCATGTTGTTGTGAGAGGACCTAGGGCATGTGTGGAACAGTGATTTGAGAAATGGTTTTTCTATCCTTTTAATGTGATAGTGCTTCATAGAAAATGATCACTAGAATAATATGATGTAGAAGACCCAAGTTACCTGATGTATGGAATATGGAAATATGATTAATGTTTGATATGTGCAACCGCCAAGAATGCCACTCTCAGAGGCAGCTCTGCGAAATCTGTGATTACTTAGTCTGTCTAAACAGGTGATCCCAAAGAGGCCCAGTTAGATATAAGACTTAACTCATAACATCTGTGTCACACTTAATGCAGTTGAGTGCTGTGAAAACTGGATCAGAAGTTGGGACTCTCCATTTGTCGATATAAGACTTAACTCATAACATCTGTGTCACACTTAATGCAGTTGAATGCTGAGAAAACTGCATCAGAAGTTGGGATTCTCCATTTGTCTTTTCCAATGTTGTCACTAAACATCCCAGTCCCATTGGCAAATCATGTCTGTGACCTACAAGACCTGATTGCTGAAACAAAGGCATGGTCCAGGTTGCCCACTACTTGTGAAGGATGGTGATCCCAGTTTATCATTATTCCCAGAATGGCTGCATCATAGTTTATGACAACCGGTGAATATGACTGAGAATATAATGTTCTTTTTGAGAAACCCAGTTTGAAACAATAAAGAGGGCACAATGATCTGCCTTGGGTAGAAACAGACTCCAACAAATGTGTTGATACTTGAGTAAGAGTGCTTAAGTTTATTTGCCTGTTTGCACTAAGGAAACAATGATCAGGTTTACACACCAGGCATGTGAAAGTCATGTGGTTTAATCCACATGCCACTTCAGGATGAAAACTGTCACGTGTAACAAAAAGAAAATTCTATAAACTGCTTTGAGGAACAGACCTTCTCTGGTCAGGAAAGTAATAATCATCCCTCATATTGTCCCCTAGATCTCCTGGAATTCCCACTAGGTGTCTTGGGAATTAAAGCTTAATCCTAAATTCCTTATCTTTCTTCAGCCTCTGAGTCTCACTGGACCCTCTCAGGGAATTAACTAAAATAATCTGTGATAATGTAACCAATGCACAATAGCCAGTCAACAAACAATACTCCTTGTTTCTCTTTGTGCAGCAAGGAGCTCTCCCCACAACCATACCCCTGACCCTCCTCCCCTCCATGAGCCAGTTAGAGGCCAGGTGTCTCAGAAGGCTTCCTGATACTTCTTCTGGAATGTTCTGCTCTCTTCTCTGCATGTCAGTCAAGGTTCTCAGCGGTTGACAGTTGGCAAGGAGCTTGGGATACTGAGGGTGTCACAGTGGGCCTGCAGAGCCAGGTGGTACCTGGATGCTGTAAATTGCTGATCAGGAGGCCCCGTATCTTGAGTTGTTTTCTCTCAGAGGATTTGTGGGGTTAACTGACACAAGGAGCTAAGACCACCTGCTAGGGAACCTGTTAGATCTCGTAGGTGATCAGAGTCAAGTGGACCCTACACAGAACATAGCCAGAAGTCAACACAACATGGAATCAGGAAGTACTTACACCAAACAAACAAAAACTCACTCGATGAGTAAAATTATTTTATATAATCCAAAGAAAAAGCATTCTTTACAAACTAAAGATGTTTCTAGCCCAAAGCTAACACCTTCGTAAAATTTGAAATCGAATCAAGCATGATTGCAGACTTTAGTATGATTGAGCATTAAATTCCCAACACTACCAATACTCTAAGAAAGAATTTTAAACTATTTTTTAGATGATAACGATAGTACACTTAAAAAGTCAAAATGATGGTCAGATCAAAAGAATGATAAGGATCTACCCCCTACGTTCTTTTATAATTAGTTCTTAAAAGTATGTCTGTGAAAGTTAAATAATAGATTTTCATGTTCTAAAGACTGTTCAGTTCCAACAGAGCTTATAATTTGTAAAAGTTAATTTAAACTAATTTGATTATATAAAGTAATAGATCATCGGAAATGTTCCAGCAAACACTCACCACTGCTTGTTATCAGTTCTAAAATAGTTTGACATTTACCCAGATACTATAACTTATTTTTTGAAACCAGTTTTTATCCAAAATAAAAATGTTGCTTATTTACTCCAAGTAATAGGATTCTAAGAGGTTGCTTGTATTATTGAACAAGCCTGATTTTTGTATGGTGTTTCCACTATTCAATTTGTTGTTACTGATACTCCGATAGTCTGAAATTTTGTGCATGGAGCTGTCTAAAAAACATTCCTTTTCACATGTAAATGATTGGCGGTCCAAGCCACACTGGCTACATCTGTTCAGATGTAACCTCATCCATTGCTATCTGCTGACAAGCAGTGTGGTCTTAGCGATATACGTGCCGGTATGTGTGTTATTAACGTAACACATGGTGCCATTTTTTGGATACTATTTTGTAGAAGTGAGCAGAAAGCATGGAAAAAGACAAATCCTCTCCCTGGTGGTATTACAAATAATGAAATATCAGAATCAAAATGATGCAGAAGAATCTCTGGTCTCTCCATTAAGATATGTGAGGAAATGAACTCACATTTGCAAATAGCTGTGGTGGAATTTAAGAGAAAATATCAGAATGGAAGTGTGTACATGTAGACCTTGACTGTCTGCAGCAACATCTTTTGTTAAAAATATCTGTTGTATGATCCCTTCAATAGACAGAGAGACAGACAGACACCTGCCTGTGTGTGCAGCCTGAGTCAACAATAGAGGCCATATGAAGGTGGAAAGAAGTCAAAGAGGAACCCTAGTCAAAGAAACATGTTGGTGTAAGATTGTCTACAGCTGGTTTCAAGAAGAAGATTATTATAATACAGCAGGTGTCATACATCAGGAGTAAAAATAAGGCATAGTAATAACAATAAAACAACAACTGTCTCTTTTCACTAGAAGAAGAAAAAAATGAAACTAAGGGGGAAAAAAAGAAACAGAAAAGCCCAGTGAGGTAGGACGAGTGGTAATCTATTAACTACAAAGCTACAAAGGTTATTCCAGAAATCAAGGACCCATAAAATTGGAATCAGAGGCCTTCGTTGACCTTGGAATCAGGTGACAAGAAGGATGACTTGGGGACACTAACCAAAAACGATTTAAGAGGGTAAAGTCAGGAGAGTTTGTGCTCAAGGCAGGAAGGGTGTCACTGCCACTTGATCCTCAAAGAGCTGAAGTTTTATCTGAAATGTTCTAGTTTCTAGAACCTTGTCATTTTTATTGATTAAGTAGAAACCTGTTTCTCAGTGAAGCAGGTTCTCAAATAGCATGACTTCATTAGAATGTGGATAAGAAACAGGTGTTAATGAGAAATAAAACACTAAATTCCCAGCTGGGATATCTGTGTGTATGTGGGTGTGGGGGGGATTATTATATGCCTTTCCTAAGTCTGTACAGGTTTGCTCCAGGAACTCCAGATTCTTCCCTTCTCCCAAGATTGTGTACCTCAGGTTCCAGTTGGCATGAGTGTAGGCACATGTATCATGCTCTAAATGAAGTTGTGTTGGATCTGGGTCTGGATTATGCCTTGTGTCTTAAGTAGCTGGGATTCCAGAAGGGAAACTGGAATCCATCAGTTAGAAAATGAGTGAACAGACTTTCCTATACAAGAGCTGTGGGACTTTTGTAGAAGTTTAGTATTTTGGTGGCCCAGAACATGCCAGAGGAACATAACTCTTGTTTCTATCAGTTGCCTGTGGTCAACTCGGTTTAGTTCTATACCATTTCCCCTTGAGCCAGTTTTCCAAGACCCATAGAATAAAGCCAAGTGAGGACTTACTTATAGCCTCACCACAAGTACATGTGTGTTGGCTGCTTTGTTGACATCAGCACTTTATTTGCAAACTTGCAATCAGATAGTTAATGAATATTCATGCGTTCAGTGCATGCACCACTCCACATAACCCTGTTGCTAGGTTATTTCCCTCTATCATTTCAGTCCCTCTCCCAGGACCTGAGAGTCCCCAAAGGACTGCCTCCTATTACCCATGCCCACATGATCCTCAGCTGCTCACACAAAGTCTCTACACTCTGGTCTGTTTTGTTCTTTGGTTTCCCACATGCATCTCATGTGTCACCACCCATTAGCCAAAATACTGCTTGAAAAGCATCATCCAGGCTTTTGCTGAAGGTGCCACCAGAACCAAGTCCCACATCTGCGCTCAGAGCAGGACCCTCACCACGTCCACAGGGCAGCTTGGATGATGGAAGAATGAAACCAGCTCATCCACCCGGAGCCATGTTGTTCTGGAACCTGAAGAAATTTCTCTGGAATAGTCTCAAAATGTCACTCAGGACCCACTGTCAGCACCTCTCTCCATGGGAAGCCAGAGAGCCCCAAAGACCTTGGAAGAACAGATAAGAGACCATGCCTTCCACCCTCCCCCCCAGAAGGATCAGCTTGATCTCAGGACTCTACTGCCTCTTCCACGGAAAATCAGGTCTTGCCTCTTCCACTCACCTGAGCCACATCTTCATCTCAGGAAGAGATTTGGCTTCCTATTTGCATAGATGGATGGGTCACTGACAGAGCTTGGACAGAAAAGTCAAGTGCCCATGTCCAGAGCAATCGAACTTGCTAGAAGCTGTTGAGTGATCATTACGTGTGAATGCGGGAAGCTTCTTCCTTCGGGGCCATTGAGACTCCTGACACTGAGGTTCCGCCTCCACCTGAGGTTACCCGGGTAGTTCTCATCAGTCTGCGCAACCTTGTGGCTCAGCCATATCCTCACTGCCTCCTTCAGTGCCCCCAACTCTCACCATAAAGACTGCCTCTCGGTTTGTCATCCTGCTGGGTTCTCTCCAGCTTGGGCTCCATATCATATTTCTGGGCTTCAGGTATAAACCTTCATTCTGAATCTTTTCCTTTTTTTTTTTTTTTGGCCCTCTTTCTGATCTGGTTGGCTCTCCCTCTGGTCTGAACCTGCTGCTAAGAAGAGCCTCAGTGTTTTGGATCTACCCTTGTGAAGATGGAGGCTGCACTCTCTGATCAGTTTCCCTCCATGAACACCTTTCAAGAACCCTGTCTGGAGAAGGGCTCTGAGGATTCTGTTATGCAAGAGGGAGGCAGGGTTTCAAGGAGGAGGAACACATGCAGTTTCAATCCCTGGGAAAGCCTATCAGAGAATAATTGTCTCCTATTACAAGGTGAGCCATATAACACAGTCCTGGGGAGGGCTGTGAGCAGGAGGTGTATGTACCTACACCCCAGGAAAGCACATGCCTGTAGGCTGCATATTAGAAACACCATCCTTGTGTGTGTGGGGGAGGGGAGTAGAATGGATGAAGCAACTCTGCATCCATTCTCTCAGCCTCAAACTTCTTCTCTTCCCTAGTAAATATCCCCAACTGTGCCAAGTGTGAGCAAAACTAGGAATTAGTTTATTTATTTATTTTCCTTTGTGTTTTATTAACATTTGGTCTATAACAAGATATGATTAAGAGGTGTAGATTCATGTATTTTCAGATGCATGTGAGCATACCACATCTACCATTAATTGTAACCATAATCCTTCACCGTAGACCATTGGATCTCTTACCCACTTTTCTCCCAATCCCAACCCTCTCCCCCTGGTGTCTTTAATCCTATGGATTTTTAGGAGCTACTATTAACTTGGTTTTATCTGACATTTTGTCTTGTTTCTCTATAGTCTATGCATGAGTGATGTCAACTATTTGTGTTTATGCTTCTCATATTTGTCACTTAGCATAATTTCCTTCAGTTCCATCCATGTTGTTGTAAATAGAAGACTCTGACCCCTTTTTCATCACTGAATAGTATTCCACAGGAGAGACTCCTGTCTTTAAGGAGCAGAGTACATGGATAGGAGACACCCCTCCCCCAGGAGACCTTCAACACATGTACCAAACAAAAACTATGTGATCTAATTTGTGTAAATAGCAATGATTTTGACTGACATTTTAAGTCTCAGGCATATGTCATGAAACACAAATTAATGACAAAAATCTTTAAGGTAAATCTTATATGATTAAAATTCAATTGACTTTTTAAAGCAGCTTTTAGAAACCAGTTTTGGTCAATGCTTGGTGGCTAAATTTCCAAACTGAAAACATCTTGAACTGGGAACTCAGAGGGCATTTAGGAGCTAGCATCTTGGGTATTGCTTACTTCATCAAAGCAAAAAAAAAAAATGTTTTCACTGAGAATAATTCCCATTTAAATGGATGACCTAGACAAACTAGATTAAGGTGCTACAAATGAAAATGCAAATAAAACATCTGCTTCTAACTGATTTCCTCTCATTATTTTAACTTAAGAAAAGGAAAGGTTAGGAAGTTTTAAGAATCATTTGAATGTCAATTGCTTTGATCATAAATGCTATGAGGATCCCATAAGCCCATGGACTGAACTTTTAAGAGGCAAATTCCCTCTGAGCTCTAAGACAAGTAGAATACAAACAAGATGACAAGCTTAAGAGACTGGACAAACCAGGTAGAAATGTCTGAAAAACAAATGATAAATTGGGGAGATATAATATACTGCAGCAGAGGGAGGAAGGAATGTGAGACATAACTCAATGTGGGAGAGGGCTGAGGAAAATATCTCATTCGTGTGGAATAGATTTTCTTTAGAGACTCAGCAGTCATGTTGAAATAAGTGAGTCAATGCAGGAAAGTCCCCCTGCTTTGAGGATTCTTGACAGGTCCAAGAAGCCAAGGAAATATGAAAGGACAATGCAACCTCGTGACAGGTGTGCAAAGGAGCACCAGGCAGCTCAGACAAGGTAGGTCATGGCGAACACTCATTGCCACTTCCTGACCCTTTTGGTCCAGCTTTCCAAAGTTTTCAAGTGACACTTGAAAAGTTGAGATAGTATTCATGGCTTTTGGAGCTGGCAGCTGTTTTGTCCAGTGAAGTCATCTCATCTAAGTAAGGTGGAACGGAGCAGAGCATGGGACATTGAGCTCATTGCTGGCTGAGTGACCTTGGACAACACACACCAAGTGTCAGAACCACATCCATCCCATTTTCTAAAAACCATCCAGTGTCTGGATGGGGAGTCTTTGGATAAAAAGTGTGTGAAGCATAACTGATCAGTAAACCTAGCTCTTGGTATTATAATTCATTCCTTTACAAAGTGTTCAGGGATTTTCCAGCTTAGCAATCAGATTTCCATGAAGAAAAACCTACAAATCTCACAGGTACCTATGCATCCTTGAAGACATGTCCTGTTTGGATTCTTCCAGGTTAAACCCAGCATCCTTCTCCCTCAGCAAAGATTTGTACTTATTTATTTTTTAAAAATATTTTTAATAATCAAATAGTTTATTTATATATAAATTTCACATATTTATAATCCCTGGGATTCACCTCCCCCACCCTCACTGACCGTTCCCATTCTGATCCCTCCCCCCAGTTGTGGAGTTGTGTACTTCAATTTGGTTGTTAGCTTGTTTTGACTTTTCTTCATGGCTTTTAAACTCTCACATCTAGCTTTTCTCTTAAGAACTAGTCTCTCCTGCTCAGTACAATCTACTTTTCTAATACTGATATATGATCCACTCTTCCTTTTCATTTGACTCTTTTTGACATAATATATAGAGATTCCATAGGTATACACTGATTCGAACTCTGTGTTATGCATAAATAGAGGGTCACATATTACTTTATAACCTGGGGTGTCCTATTACTTTGAAATCTGATAAAAGCTATGATTATGTATCCTAAGAAGCAGGCATATGTACTCATATACATGGTAATGAGGAGCTCGTAGAACATTTCAGAGCAGTAGGAGGGCATGCTTGCTAAGAAGAATTTGTCAGCTGGGAAAATGGACATCTTCAGAATTGTCCACCACCGTCTCATATAGAGAAGGTGGAGCTACTCAGAGTTAGTTCTTGACTTGAAGTTTGGTTTAAAATCAAGGTCTCTGCCAATTTCCCTAATGAACACGGATGCAAAAATTTTAAACAAAATCTTAGCAAACCGAATCCAATGATGTATAAAAAGCATTATTCACCATGACCAAGTGGGATTTATCCCAGGAGCACAGGGATGGTTCAACATTCGAAAATCAATTAACATAATCCACCACATCAATAAGGAGAAAACCAAAAACCATATGATCATATCAATAGATGCAGAGAAACCATCTGATAAAGTTCAACACCCATTTATGATAAAAGTTCTTGAAAATTTGGGGATAAAAGGAACATATCTCAACATAATAAAAGCCATCTATGACAAACCTACAGCAAACATCATCTTAAATGGAGAAAAACTTAAATCATTCCAATTAAGATCCGGAACCAGGCAAGGATGCCCGCTCTCTCCACTACTTTTCAACATTGTACTGGAAGTTCTAGCAAGGGCAATAAGACAAGAGAAAGACATAAA
>PVHY01005308.1:0-84397 GCA_004024945.1 Uropsilus gracilis
AAAAAAAAAAGCAGGTAACACAGAGTAAAGTTAAACTAGGCATGTTTCCTTCTTGGACTTTAACATTGATGGCATGTGAGGAGAAAGATGTAGAGATATTTGGAAGAGGTGTGTGAGAGAAACATGAGGAACCTGAAAATAGAAGGCATTATTTTGATGTGTTATCTATTTCTATCCCAGCTCTCTATGACCTGTGATTTTCTGCCAGAGATACTTTAGACTTATGGCAGGTTTTTTGGTATCAGTCTGTACTTGAAATCAAGTCTGTTTGGTATGGCATTTGCCCAAATGGGCTGTGAAATTTGAGTAGTTTTAGTTAGAAACAGCTAGTAGAAATATCTTCTCTATTTATACTAATTCTATTAAATATTGCTCATAGGGTATGTTTTCTTTGTTTCTTTATGTGTAAATGGTAGTATCCCTTTATAGTGTCTACCCTTAAACAGGTCAGGGCCTTCTGGTGCTTATTCATTTTTGATATAATTTGTGCAGATTAATCTAGGAAATTCTTGTTTTCTACCTCAAAAGCATTTGAAAGTTGCTAGCATATATCAAAGAATTTTATCACTATGAAATTGCTTGCAATAAAGTGTGACCTAGTGATAATGAAGGAACCTAGTAGTTAATTAGCTGGCTAATAAAATTCTACCTGCTTCAGGAGAAAAAATATGAAAAAAAAAAAAACTTTTTTAAATCAAGAAAAAAAGGAAAAATGATAACCTGTTTTCCCCTCAACTACCATTCCCTAAACAGTAATCACAAATGAAAATATTTTCCTCAAGTACATCTAAAAGATTTGTGCAATTTGCAGAAATTCAGCAGGTGATAATATTAAGTGTGGCAATCAGCAGGGGAACTATTTATGATTTTATCTTTTGCAAATATACTCAGAAAATATATTTTAAGTTAGAGGAAAATTATGAATGCTTGTATATATTAAAGTTGAAGATAAATGCATGGAAATTGCTCATGATTTTAAAAGAAAACCTTGCATTAGTGACCACACTCCTCCCTTTTATAAGAAATAGAGTCTTGATTATTACCTGGGCTTTCATTTAAGCATACTTTTTTAACAATTAGTCTTTAAGCAATATTTCTAAAACGTTTCTGAGAAGCAAAAACAAGACAAAAAAATGAGGTTGTAAGAACAGGGAAAGTACATTTCACTATGCTGCTTTATGTAGAAAGAAAAATTTATATGATAAAATATAGTGGCAATGGTAAGTAGCAGCAGTTAAAGAAAACCAGTGTTATTAATATATTCACAGTATACAGCACTGCTGATGGTGGTGGTGTGAGAGCAAAAAAAAGAGACAATAAACAAAAATTCTCTCAAAAATTCATGCTTAACCTTGAAGAGTCTAGCAGACAATTCTATGGTCCCTAATTAAATCCAGTCTCCATCAAATTACTAGTGTGGCTTAATGTTTTGATGACAATCTGACTCAAAAGTCATAGTAAATCCACCTAGTCCCAAAGAATTGCAAGTGTTGAGTAGTAAATGATTATATGGGAGACTGAGGTGCTTAAGAGATCTGCTTATCTACTTTAGTTTTTCTGAAGATTGATCTTCTGGAAATATAATTGATGGCAGTGGAAAGATCCAAATACCTTTAGTATCTTTCTTGCTGAGGGGCCATGGAGTCTGGAGATTTGCAACTATTACTTATTGCTTAGAATTATCAAAATAATCTCATTGATAAATAAAGGGAAAATATTAAAAATCCCTTGTGAGTTAGATATTTACTAATTTATTTTCTGTACACAAAATCTTGTTACAATAGCACCTCCAATAAGTAAATATTTCATGACTGAGTTTGCATAGTGATAGATTTGGAACCTCTATCATGTATTTAAATGGGCCTCTTTCAAACATGTGAACTGAAACTGGTAATTTCCCATAACAAAACATGTGAGGAAAACTGTGTGAACTTTGAGTAGGTAAAGATTTCTTTAAAAAAATACAAAATACGCAAGTCTATTATTTGCTTAAATCAAACAAATAATAAATGAGATCACATTCAAGTTATAATCTTATCATAAAAATATCCCATTATAAAAATGAACAGGAAAGGCACAATCTGAAGGAGCTAGCTGGGACTGTCCACCTGTAGTTGCAGAGAAGAGAACAGTGGCAACAATCAGGGAAGAGGGGCTTTTATAAGCAAGCAGGCTTACAGAAGCAAAACTCCAAGTTAAAAACAAAAAAATGAATCTTGCAGCACTATCTGCTGTTTCCTGTACTCATCTCCTAAGTGTAGCAAATACTAGAGCAAGGATCCTGGGAACTTCTACTTAATGGCAAGAATTTAACCCTACATGTCACCATGATCAGGTTTATGTGCAGGAGAGGGGTCTGGCTAAGTCTGATCTCAGTTCCTATTCGCCTGTGAACATTCTTTTGCTTCAGAGAAAGAAGAATATGACAAAAACTGACTTCAGATATTTATTCTGCCTTAAGGTGTGTTTCTTTGAATACACAATGAAGTTATATCTGGATAATCTGTATTCTTTACACAACGGTCATACTTTCTCCCAAGGTTCACAAGGTCTCAGCTACCTTTGTGTCCACACAACAAGCTAATGCATATTGGAGTAGGTCTCATTTGAACACCTTAGAAAGTAACCTGGCTGGATATTTTCTGTAGACTGATCATAAACATGAGAGTACTGTTGTTTCTTAAGTTTTTACTACTAGTTTTCTTAATTGCTGCCAAATACCTTTGAACATTTATTTTCTACCTAAAGTAAGACTAATAACATTTACCTTATGCTGTTAGTGAAAATTAAATGAATCAAAGGTCTTTAAAAATATTTAATAACTACTAATTTGTGCTGTTTTAAGATCTATTTCACCACTTTGTCCTATATCAAACCAATCATGAAAACATGGATGTATTAAAAAGAAAGAAGAAAACCAGAAGTAATTATTAACTATCAATTATATCTCAAAATTCATTTTTAAAAAGATGTGAGAAAATTTATTACCATAAAAGGTAATCAACTTATTCACAATCATTCATAAAAGAGCATTAAAAATTTTGTATATGTAGACCCTTTTCAAAGGAGCTATTAATAAAATTTAAAATAAAATAAAAATGAACCCAAAAACTAAATGTTGAGTAAAGCATTGAATTTCAGTTTTGCAAAACATTCTATAGAAAAAATAATCTACAGTAATAGGAACTAAGAACTATAAATATTTGGATATTTTAAGTATTATATGAATCTTTAGGATAGTGGATAGTTAAGCTTTTTTTTTGTTTGTTTGTTTTGTTTGTTTGTTTGTTTGTTTGTTTGTTTGTTTTTGAGACTTGGTCTCGCTATTTTTGCCTGTGGAACCGCAGGCTCTCGTTGCCCGGGGTACCACAGACTCACGCAATCCCCAGCCTCAGCTTCCCAGGTAGCTGGAATTACAAGCGCGTGCCATGCCCAGCTATTTTTCTGGAACTAGGTCTCGCTACGGGCCCTAGGTGGGACTTGAACCACCATCCCAACCCCCAGCCGCTTCATAGGCTTAAGCTCACAGGCACTAGCCACCATGCCCGGTCTGATAGTTAAATTATTAACCTCCAAAATATAATTATGAATTATAGAGCAGAAATATTTGAATTCCCTCAGTTAAAAATCCTGTATATTGAAGGAAAATTTTTATCATTTACAGTGTTATGAAAATTACTGTAAAAAGTATATTAAGAGACAAGAGGGAAATTAAAGTGATATATTAAAAGTCTTCAAGTTTCAGCATTAACATGGAGAGAACTTGAAGGATCTCACTAATGATTGTTAACTGCAGCACCACCACAACAAAATAAAAAAAAATTGAAATTAAATTATTTTTATTGGCCCAATCAAAGAACTAATTTGGAAGGAAAACAACAGGTTGAAATTTGACATTACAGGCACATTAGAACAGGAGTGCTGCAATCATAATGTCACTGGAGGTTCAATATGGACCATTGTTAAAATTTGACAATCTTGGTTGGTACTATGTAATAAGTTCACCACACCACTGTGGGTTTCAACCCCAAGGCTCCAACTGTGAATAATAAAAAAAAAAATTTTTTTCCTTATGACTCTGGAAGGGAAAAGAAGGTATTATCATTATGAAATTTGCATAGAGTATTCAAGGTTTTTTTTTTTTTTTCTCGTGGGATAAGAATATTACTTAAACCATAGCCCACTCTAAGCTGCTTCAAATAAAGATAAAAAATGACCTCTAGCAGTGCTTAAACACTACTGAAAGTTATAGTCCAAACTCACAACTCTATGGATGAATTTTAGAAATAAGATTATGAGGAAAAATCCTCCCTTATATGACAACATAAATGGATTTGATGAAATAAATGGTTTAGAGTTAAAAGGTTGCAAAGCAAATAATATTCTGAGTAATATTATTAGAAAATACATATACATAAAAAGGGAAGAAGCATTGAAGCACACTGAACTAGTTCTATTTTCTCACCCTCATCTATATGTAGTCATCTTAGACTACAAATGACAGCATGAAATTAGCCAAACATTTTGCATGCGGAGGCAGCTTGAAATGAGCAAGTTGGTTATATAGATTGAGGTAGTATGGAGGACAGATGTAGAAGGAAAACATGTAGAAAGACATTTGGAGGAGACATATGTTTAGAAAACATGTCAACAGGCTATTTTTGGCAAGACTATAGCAGCTGTTAACATGACCTCATGGTGAATTATGTGATCCACTTTGAATTTTGGGTTTTTTCTTCTGTCCAAGTTGCCTGAAACCTGACTAATCGCCTTCTTATGCCTCCCTGCTGGAAAGTACCTTGAATTATAGCAAGCTTCAGACTTCAGCTGCCCCCAGATCAAGTTATAACTATGTTTAATGAAACCATAAACAAACAAAAAAAAAAACAATGAGCAGATGGGTAATTTTTGGAGTTTACTGGGAAATTATTATGTGAAATAATTTCTTCTTTCTTCCTCTAATTCTACTAAGATGTCTTTTACATTTAAGTCTGCTTCCTTTGTCTTTGTGTGCACAGATGGTCAAACCCAAACCCCATTTGAGAGTGCTCATCCCAAAATAGTTTAGAATTTCTTGGGTACCCCTCAATTATGAGCTTAGTTATCACAGAAACTCAACTAAAGAGAAGCAAAGCAATAAAAGGTAATAAAATAATTTGAAGCCAAAACCGCTAATAGAAAACATTTAAAAAGTAGTTCAAGTCCTAGCTAGATTGGTAAAAACATCATACTACAGACATGTTGACTACAACTCCTATCAACTGATACAACACATGAAACAATAAATGGCATGTCAAATCCATAAGTAACCATAGTATGAACAGAAATAATAAAACATCAGAAGTAAGATCAGATATGACATGATGTCAAAGAATCACATGTAAAAATAAAATTTACTATGGTTAATATGAAAAGTGCTCTAATGGGCAAAAAAACAAAAACAAAAACATAACATGTAGGCATAAATGGGTTATAAAGTAGAGGTGGAAACTATGATAAAGAGCACAATGTAAGTTTAAAAAATAATTAAAAAGCTCTTTGACTGTAATGAAAAACTCTTTTATAGATTCCACAGTAGAATAGACACACAGAAATAATTAACTAGTATATCAAAACAAACATTTTAAACTATAAAATAAAAAATACTAAACATATTTCTATTGTATTCTTTTTTAAGTAAAATTGGTTTACAATACAGTATATGATTTAAGTGTAAATGTTCACACCTCCACAGATATATGTCACCATATTACACCCACCACCATAGCACCAATAATACTTCATCGCAGTTTTCTGGAGTCACTATGCCCTCGTATTTATTCTCCACCTCCAACTCTGCCATTCTGGAAGCTTCAAAACAGTCACATTTCTAAGGTTTACTTTGGTTTAGTCTGTTCTTTGATGTGTTTCTTTATATTTCAGGTAAGAGTGAATTTGCATAGTATTAGCCTTTCACAGTCTGATTTATTTTACACAGGGTAGTACTACCCAGTTCTCTCTATGTCGTCGCAAGCAATGTAATAATCGTTCACTATTTTTTATATGTGTGTAGCTTTCCATTGTGTATGTGTGTGTATGTGTATTCTTAACTCACTCACACCTCTCCCCTTGGGTTCACAATCTATTTCTATAATTTGGCTATTATAAATGGTACTGTGGTGAACAAAGGAGTTGAAGTGTACGTCCCATTTTAAATTAATGTTTTCGTATTCTTTGGGTAGAAACCTAAGTGTGGAATAGATGAATCATATGATGGAATTCAAAAAATACTTTGAAAAGCATCCATATTGCTTTCATAAGGATTGCATTAGTTCATATTCAGCTGTGTCTAAGGACTCTTTTTCACTCCATCTTCTTAACAACAATTAATTTGATATAGGTCATTATCACAGATGAGAGGTTATATATCACTGTATTTTTGATTCACCAATTTACCTATAACTAGGAATTGAAGAACTTTTAATCCCCCCATGAGTCTGCTAATAATCTAAAAGTAAACTTTGGAGAAGTGTTTATTTAGTTCTTCTATAAATTTTCTTATTTATTTATTTTCTTATTGCTGAGTTGTGTGAGGCTTTTGTAGATTTTAATTATTAATCTTTTTGCATATATTGAGTCTGTGAACAGCATTTTGTATAGATACATGTTGAGTTAGTAATAGAATATTTTTCTATTGTGAAGCTTTATAATTTGGAAAAAGTTTTATTTTGGTTTCTGTGTCTCTTGCCATTAAAGTCATTATCTAGAGGAAAACATAAGCAAAGCACACCTAACACAGGTTACAGAGATGTCTATATGACTGTGTTTCTAAGAACAACAAAGTGAATATAAACCATTGAAAGAAACCATGATAAAAACAAAAAACTCCCACCCACCTAAAGGGGAGAAAATATTTGTAAAACATACTAACAAGGGGCTGATATCAAATATCTACAAAAAATCATGATATCCAGCAAAAGTAAAAAACAACCCAATCAAACAATGGAAAGATGAAGTAAATAAGAAGTTCAAAAAAAAACAAAGATTGCCTACAATGCCTACACATAAAAAGGTATTCATTATCACTTACTATCAGGGAAATGCAAATAAAAACCATAATAATATACCAATTCAAATCTGAGAATGACCCATATTGATAATACCAGAAACACGTGTCTGTATGAATATGGAGAAAAATTTAATTTTGTATTGTGACAATAGACTATAGACAACAGTTTGGAGATTTCTTAAAACATTAAAATTAGATATTCCTTGTGATTCAACAACTTCACACTTAAGTATCAAAATTAAGCAAAAGCTCTAATAGATAAGTCTTGAAGTCTTATGTTCATTGGAACATTACACAATAGTCAAGTTACGGAAATAATTTGAGTCTTCAAAAATAGATGAGAGGCTTAGGAAGATGCAGTATCGCTACACAATGAACTACTATCAAATGTACAAAATAGAAGTTTTTGCCACTTGTGACAACTTAGGTGAAACAAGAGGGATTTATACTAAGAGAAATAAATCAGAAGGAGAAATAAAAATACCAGATCGAGTAATTTTTATTTGGAATGAACATTGTGTAGAGTATCTCTATACAATGAACTACTATCAAATGTACAAAATAGAAGTTTTTGCCACTTGTGACAACTTAGGTGAAACAAGAGGGATTTATACTAAGAGAAATAAATCAGAAGGAGAAATAAAAATACCAGATCGAGTAATTTTTATTTGGAATGAACAGAAACACACTAAAGAGTCAGATAAAATCAAATTAATAACAAATCTTAGAACTTTGAAAATAAAATTGATGCTGCCAGAGGAGAAAGTGTAGAAGAGAGCAGAGTGGGGAGCAGTCATAATGAACTATGATGAAAAACTATCTGTACCTTGGTGATAGGTGGAGCTTTGTAAAATACAAAAAGGCTAAGATTCTATACCTTAATTATTTAGAATTTTGTGCACCAATCTTACCTCAATAAAAAGGAAAAAGATTATAGAAAATTTAAAATTGGCAAAGGTTCTGAATAAATATTTCTCTTAAATATATATACATATATATTTATATATGACCAAAAGAAGCTACAGGAAAATATGTTCAACATTATGTCAATAAAAAAATGCAAGTGGAAACAATATTATAAAACACTTCCAAATTATTTGCTTGGCATTACTTTTTAAATGAAAAGAATACAGCAAGTGTTGATGAGAACAATATGAGAAAATTCATACATTTATGTGTTGTTGATCAAAATGTAAAATAGAGCATCCAATGCGAAAAACAGTTTGGCATTTCCTCAAAAATTAAACATAGAGCAATATTACTCATTATAGTACAGATATAAGTATATATCTAAAATATTGAAAGCAGGGTCCTAAACAGATAATTGCCCTCCATTATTCATAGCAACATTATTTACAATATCCAAAATATACAAGTAATTCAAGCATTTATCAATAAATGAACAGAAAAACAAAATATGGTTTATTTAGTGCAATGTAATATTCAGCATGATTTTAAAAAATAATGAAATTGTAATCTATTCTGCAACATGAATCAATCCAAGAACAATATGCTAATCCGCAATATGCTTGAAACATAGGGAATTGCATTTTATGATTTATCTTGAATCAGATACCTATCATTGGTGAATTCAATGGTCTAGATGGCAGAATAGAGCTGACCAGGGCTAGAAAAAAGGAAAATGGGTATTATTTAATGGATACAGAATTTTTCTACTGAGGAAAATTGTTTTGGAAACAGAGTTTTGAAAAAAGTGTTTAGTGAACCTTGAACTATATAATAAACAAATGGTCAAAAACAAAATAATATATAGCCATGTATATTTTTATCACAATAAAATATTTACAAGCCAAATCCAGCCATATATTAAAAGAATTACATGTTATGACATTGTGTTTTTCCCAGGAATGCATACCTTTTTTATATTTCCACATGAAAATATATCTATATAAAATACTAGATGATAATAATGACAACACACATTTGTAACAAAATTAGTGTGACAATATCCAGTACCTGTGGAGAAAAAAATCAGTAAACTAAATATACAACATCCCAATCTGATAACATACATCAAAGAAAAGTCCAAATTGAATATGATCAAAGATCAGGAAAAACAAAATAATTAAGGATGTTTGTTCTGGCCATTTCTATTCAATATTAAATTTATTGCTTTAATCAGAATATTTAAGAAGAATAAAAAATATGTGTTTTAGAAAAAAATACTAAAACTTATCAGGTGACAAGTCATTAACTTACAGAGAAAACTAACCTACTAGAAAAGAGAAGTTAATAACCAAATTTAGCAAGGTCATAAAATAATAGTATCAAAGCTACATTTTCACAAGGTAGCAATGAACAATGAAATTATTAAAACCCCTGTTTATAATAACATTAGAAAAATAATATACTGAAGAATAAATTGAACTTGCTAAGCAGCCTGTGTACTGAAATCTGCAAAATACTTTTGAAAAGGATAAAAATATAGAAAGATATCTATGCTTATGCATCAGAAGATTTAATAACAATAAGACAGTAATACTCCAGAAATTATTCTTCAGGTTCAATATTATTCTTGTGAAATTACAGTTTACACTTCGGAGATTAATATGTTATACTAAAGATTAAATGATAACTCAAATAACCAAGAATAACCAAAAATCTTAAGAAGTCAAAAATTTTTGTCAAAAATAATTTTATAAATAATATTTTTGTAAAAGCCTAAAAACAGAGTTGTAGATTAGTGAAATATATCTGAGATTCCAAAATTTACCATATATTATGGTAAATTATTTTTTACAAGAGTACCAAAAAGATCAATATTAGCTATTTCAATTGAAAGTTTTCTTAACAATATATTCTCTAGCAGATAGCTTTAATAATTTGCCCCCAAATTACTTAAACAACTAAGAAAATTTTCCCACAATTAGTGCCTAAATATAATCAATCCACTGATAGATACAGATGATACAATTCATGGCCTATTCTCATTAAAAATGTTGCACAAGATAATAAAATGAAATTGATTATCTTTGGTAAGATGTTATCTAAACATTTAATAAATATCATTAGAAATTACATTAAAAATTCATAGAAAACAACAAACAAGACCAAGTGAAGGGGTAATTCTTATTCTGCTTCTACTGAAGAATAAGATAATAGGAAAACAAAACAACTACATTAACTATTACTATTAATAAAACAATGGGAGAGTACTGTACATTTCCAACTGAGTTGTTAGATGAGGATGTGAAACCCTCAAAAAGATCTACTTTGCTATAAACTATGTAATTCATATTGCAGAGATTTTGACTCAAAGATTAGAATTTTAGCCAAGCATTTAAATGAAATATCTACTAAATTGAATGTATTTTAACCTCCTTTCTAAATAGGATATAAAAGGTGAGAGAAATCTATTTCATATGCTACTCTCCATCATAATGCATGTAATCTGTATATTTATGTTATTTATTGTTAAATTTCGAAACCAAATATAGCTTTTGAACCATGCCAGCTCTTGAAAAAGATCTCCAACATACCCCCACCGCAGCCTAGGCCACTGGTGGGGGGAACAGGGGCAAGAATGTATCCTATGCCACCGGGACTTCAGGGTCTCAGGGACTCTGGGTCCAGGGATCTCAGGCTGGGGAAGCTGGCTTCTTCCTCCATGTGGGCAGGAGATGGGGCTTGGGCACCTCTGTGGAGGGGTGTCCCCCTCTGATGTACTCCAACCTCAATCACATCTGCACTAGGAATGGAAAATCCATTCTCTAAGCTACAGATATAATGCAGTGGAGAAAATGTTTTCATATCATATCATCTCTCTGACAACTGATATGAATTACAAGGAACTCATACAACTCAACATAAAGAATACAAATAACACAATTTTTAAAATGGGCAGAAAATCTAAGTAATTATCTATTTTAAAAAGATTGGTAGCAAGAGGTATGTGAGAAAATTAAAAAATTCTATATAAACTATGGGGCATTATGCAGCTGTTAAAAGATGAACTCAATGTTTGTGGCAATGTGTTGATATAATACTAATAACATGTAAGATATAATACTGAGCAAATAAGTCACAATAAGAAAGGCAAAAATGTGATTTCAATTAAATGTGGTCTATAGAGAAGCAATACAAGGACCATATAAAGCCAAACCAAGGAAAAAAAACCTTTAAAAAATGGATTTTATGATTGAAGCTACAAGAGATGGAGTGAGACTGACGCAGTGAGGAGAGAGCCCAATGGACTATTATGGAGGCTTGTGGGTATCTGTGAGTCAAGATTGTTGTGTGAGGACATGAATTGATAGAAGTGTGGTTCAATACCTCTGAATCACAATATTTTAGATGAATGTTGCCCCCCAAAATGAAATTTTGGCATATAGATTCAATAAAGTATTATTCAGCTTTTACAAAATATAAAATACTGATTTTTGTGCAAACACAGATGGAACTTGAGGTACTCAGACTATTTAAAACATCAGAAAGTGTGAGACAATTACCAGATAATTTTACTTATGCCAAATATAAATAAATAAACAAAAAAAAGAAACTACTAAAGCACAATAAAACTAATTCTTATATTCTGAGGAAAATATGGTGTTTATCACAGTGAAGCAGGATTGATGATTGAGGTAGGTAAAAGGTTGTTAATTTCATAATGGGAATGGCTTTAGAATTTTGGTGGCAAATACAGTGAGTTATATATTCATATGAAATTGTAAACTTAATCGCTAAAACTCACATAATATTGCAAAACAATAGAAAATCAATAAAATTCTTTGTAAAAAAGTGAAGTGCTATTGATTTATTAATTTTATCATCAAAATGATCATTTGAAACATGTTTAATCTCATTTATGGACACAGAAAGGTTGACTAATATTGCAAGTACACAATGCCTGTAATGGTGGAACTAGGATAGAATTCAGAAAGAATGGTTTCAGGATAAATTTTTACTATTTAATTTTACTTTGAATTATACTGTAAAACAGAAATATGCACACATAAATTATGGTTTTATTTTTATAATTCAGTATTTTTCTTTCTTTCTTATCCCATGGAGCTTTTTATTTTACAATCATCCTCACTACAATTACTCTAGACTTAACTTTATTTTGATACAGATCTGTCCCTGGTTATGTCTATATGATCTATGTAATTACATAGGTCAGTTTCCACAAATACGTTAAAGATAATTACTTATGCTCAATTTATTGTTCTTAATTACTTGCATACATTTATTTATTAAGGACAAGATTTACATCTCAAGTTCTAGACATTTTTAGATTCCTTGCTGTTAATCATTATGGTATCAAGGTAATAGACCAGATAAGAAAAATTTAATATACAATCATGTGTTGCTTAACAATGTTTTGACCACATATACAAGAGCAGTTCCTTTAGGCAAAAGTGTGTTTACAAATTCTAAAATGTGTAAAGAACTCTTAGAAATCAGTAAGATAACCTATTAGGGAGAAAGGGTATAAATGTTTCCAAAGATTATGTAAATGGCCAGTAAGTATATGAAAAAGTATCATTAGTCTCCAAGTAATCGAAAATCAAAACAAGATGCCAATGAAGATGACCAAAATCAGATAAAGTGATGGTGCAGACAGAAAATCAGAAACCTTACACACTGCTGGTGGGACTGTAAAATAGTGCTGCCAGATTAGAAACAGCCTAGTGGTTCCTCAAACTATGATGCAGCAATTATAGTCCCAGGTATATGCCCAAGAGAAATGAATAATGGTATGTGAATATTTACAGCAACATTATTTGTATCAGACAAAAAAATGCACACATCTCAAAAGTCCATCCAGTAAATGGATAAGCAAAATGTCATATATACAATGGAAATATGGCCATAAAAAGGAATAAATACTTCATGCTACAACATGGATGAGTACTGATATGATTCTAACTCCAAAACAGGAAACTAGATAAAAAAATCAGTGGACAGTTGATTGCTGTCCGCCATTTGCAAACCAGAAAAGTCATTGCAAAGAGATAGGAAAACCTCTCTCGTTAACCAGTTTCCAGAAAAATAGGGACTGATTTACTACAATGACCTTCTGAGATTGCAGTGACTCCGCTGGCTTCCCTAAATCAGATAGTGACCACCTGTCTACACTCCCCATTTTTCACTTATTCTTAGGCTTTAGAATGTTGTCTTTCAGGTTTGTGTTTGTCTTCTTTGAAATTCAACAGACTCTCACCTTGTGTCCCTATAAATACCCCTTTCTTTTGTTAATAAAGTTGCCTCATGGCTCATATCTAAAAAATATATATATATATATATATATATATATATATTCTAGGTGTGCTTTTGGTGCTACCATGTAGATTTTGTATAACCACATTCTATGAAATTCATACAAGAACATAATTGCCTAACAATATATTTCATAGAAGGAATTCCTGTCTCTAAGTTAAGTTTGACTCTATTCATCTCAGTATTTTGAGAGTAATTGTAACCAAAAGAAAACCTGAAATGATATCAGGAAATCAGGGAAATGGAGAACCAGGTGTTGGATTTATATAATATCAACATTAAAAAAAAGAAAGAAAGAAAAAAAAAGAGAGTCATAGACAAGGTGAGAAGCAGGATGAAAAAGAACTTTGGGTTGGGAGCAGTTATATAGTCAAATGATACCCAGTCTCAGAAAGGGAGATGTGGTGCTATATATGGACCTCAGAGTTCCAGTAAAATGTCTATGAATTAAAAAAAAACAACAACACTGGAATTGAATGGAGATATCCATGTGGGATAGAGCAATTCTAAAAGGAAAAATGGGACTAAAATATATAGTTCATGTCTAATAGTTTGGGGAGGAGATTGAATAAAAGAAAACAGAGATAACAGCATTTAAAGTAGTAAAATTGCTACCTCTTCAAATAAGAAGTAGTCAAACCCAGTTCAGATTGTATTCAAGTGGTTTTCAAGTGTGATAACATTTTTAAGTATTATTGATAGATAAGTAGAAATGTTTATAACTAGAAAAATAATTCCAGTTCAGAAAAAGAGATTGACAGTAAGTGTAAGAGAAAGAGGTAATACTTGATAGAGAAAATTATTGGAGGACTTAACAAAAAATATTTTCCAATATTTTTTGAAACTCATTTCTGACTCTTGATAAAGAATTTTGAAATAGATAGGGGTTCTCACAAGGACAATTAGAAAGTGTAAATAAAATCCAGAAAACTGTTTCAAAAAGAATTGGAGGGCTTCTACAATATACAGGATTTAATGGGTCAGAACTTAGAGAAAACTTTCACAAAGGAGATTGTTTATGCAAACCAGCTTTTCCTCAGGCATTTGCCTATTTTTAATTAATTAATTTATTTGTTATGCATGAAAAACACTAAGAAGTGGAAGCATGCTAGGAGGATGTAAAAACAACAAAAGTGGGCAATTTCATGGTATAGAGATAATAAAATATTGGAGCTAATATGTCAAGACAGCAGGAGTTAAAAGACAAAGCTCTCCAAAAAAGGGTGTTGCAGTAATATGAAATCAATGTCTAGCACATGATGTCCACTGAGATTTAGTCTACAATTATTTATATAGCAGGTAGTATACTACTAACCTGAACAGTCAGACAAGTAGGAAGAAAGGCAAAAGAGCTGGAAGGCAAAATGGGCATGTTTTAATACAAAATAACCAGTGAACAAAATAGCAGATGACAGATGAATTCTGAGACGAAAAAGGACAGCCTGGGAAATCATCTATATTACCACTTAAGTTTTCTGGAGTTTCACTCCCTAGGAATATAGGTGAAAAAAGAGGAAAATATTCATTTAAGGACTACAGACAAAATAGAACTTATTTTCTAGTAGATTTGAGATCTCTGCCTTTCTTTGCCTTTCTCCAATAAGTAAAAGGATAGGATAATTTTCTATGAAAGGAAGAAAACATCACTAATAGCTATTTTCAACTTTTCACATAAAATCCTCAGATGTCATTCAAAAATTAATGATTTATTAACAAAATAAGGAAGTGAACAGATAACAGAAATGACCCTATAAGTGAATAACATCAGAACTGTGGGGACGAACAACTATAGATATAATGCTTTCAATTTAATATAAAACTTTACACTAATGGAAGAGTAGTGGGCAAAATCAGAAACAGAAATATCACAGAGATTTTCAAGATATCAAGAAGTATACATGAAATTCTATTTATCTTCACTAACCATCTGGAAAACATAAATTAGAATCTTGATACTACTGTGAAGAACTTACTTGAATAATAAAAATGAAAATGTCAATACAAGGATTGTTAAATAAATGTAGTAAGTGGAATCCTTATTATGTAATTTCACCACTTTGAATACTGATTAGCTACTAAAACAAGTAAGAGCTATAGTATGGAGATAAACCAATTACCTATCTGTAGTGAAAAGAGAAATGATATTATATTCATATAGATACTAAACAGTATGAATAAATGAACTACCACTAAATAGAACAAGAACGCATCTCACAAATACAGCATTAAAAAATAGAAATTTTTCAGTGACCCACACCAGTTTGGGTGGGGACATTGCACCATTGAAGTGAGTATGAGTTGACCCCAGGCTACATTTGTATTAATTGGGCTTTTAACTTCTACCAGTACCTTCTCTGCTACATTGGGTATGACTCAAAATTACCAAATATATTGTAGGACTTATGAAAATATGAACATGAATAGTAATTGTTACCCCCGTAAGATTTGCTGTCTCTTTACATTGAGACAATTATTCTGGGGTATAGTCCCAACTGCATCTTAGAGATCCCAAGCTAAACCAAACCCCAATTACACACAGCAGTAATTGGCTCAATATACCCTCTTAGATTTTATTTGCCATTTTATGTGTTCATGTTTTTAGCAACCTCTATCCTGAATTATACTCCCTTTCATTTACTCCCATACTTAACTACATGCCCACATTCTCTTGCCTCAGACTCTGCATTTGGGAAATCCTGAGCTAAATATATTATTTTCCTTGGAAGAATTGCCTCAAGATGATATTTTGCTATGAGATAAGAATTTTTCAGAAAAGAATTATTTCTATTTAGAATACTAAATGACTCTCAAGTGCAACATAATCAACCACCTAATAAGTGGTTGATTATAGTAATGCAAAAAATAAATCATTGGTTTAAGCATTGGTGTGTCTTGAATGGATCCTGGTCAAGACTATTACCTGGGTTGTCAAAGATCTTATTATCATACAAAAGGAAGACAGAATACTAATATTAACCAGTCAATGAGCTTATTCTGGAAAAGTGAAAAATCTTCCATGACAACATTTAAATAGACTCTTCCCATTTATATGAACACTGGGAATTGCTAAAAATTGTCTAAAATAAAATTGTGAAATGAGTTGTTAGTGCATAATCAAGGTGTATGCAGAGACCCCAAACTGTCTAGTGCTGTATCCCTAAAAGCTTGCTATATATTTATGCTTTTTACAGGGAAAAGCTTTGTGGAACTTGGAAATGGACAGAGTAAAAATCCAAATCACCATAATGATTATCTTTGTCTCTGCCAGGGATAATCTCCACACATGACTCTCACCCATGTGTCACTGTAAGCTAATATTTCTGTGGTGAAGGATCCCTGAAGGTGAAGCCTTAGGAGATAGACTTTTCCAGGGTCCCAGTGTGTTCAAAGGAAATAGTAATCAGTCATAAGTTCTTCTCCGTAGATGTCAGTTTGGCGAAATCCTTCATTTCTAAGACGTAGTTAAGAAAGAAAATCTGGAGATGTTAGGCAAAGAGCAAAAGAACACCAAAAAAAAAAAAAAAAAAAGTAAATCAGAAAGAAAATATATCTTAAAATTATTTCTACTTATTAAAATAATTTTATCTCCACCTTTATCTCAATTATATCTAACAATCTATCAAACTGCTTTTGTGAATTAAACCTAATACCAATATATTTGGTCTATTTTTGTATAAACTCAAACTCAGGGCACAGTATCCAATTAGAATTTGCTGGTTTTGTTGGACATTCCATAGAGATTTTAGATTGAATTTACATTCTCCAGTCTATACAAGCTTCAGGATTCAGGCCACAATCTTCACAGACTCCAAATGAAATTTCCTCTTTTTGAGATTACAGAACTTTATCTCAATGGTTTCCAGTCCTCCCAACACAGGTAAGCTTCCTCACCTTCATTGAAGGAGACATCTCCGTAGGAAAAGTAGCAATTTATTTTCTTCTTGGCTTAACTCAAATTCAACTCCCTAAAAAATTTTAGTCAAAATTCTAGTTTGAGGAGAGAGAGATAAATGAAATTCCCTATTGCAATAATGCAAAGATAGACATATTCCATGAGTAAAAAGAATTTTTAACCATCTTTCCTTATTATTGTTTGAAGAGCCAAAGTTTGTGGGGTTTGGGTGTATATGACTGTTGAAGAATATCAGCTGCCACAACAGGCATAGTCACAAGAAATATGTGGATTTACTGAAGCAAAAGAAAGAAACTCCTGACAGTATAAGGGTGTCCAAGGGAATAAGCCTGTCTTACTCTTTCTTGTCCATGTCTGCATACTGTGAGATTTCCTGTTGCCAGTGTGTCTGACAGTTGGTTAGGTACCAGCTGCTTGGGAATTTCATTGGTGGTTGTTTTGTTCCCTAATCGCCTTATAATTGTATCTTGCCCTGGGTAGTAACAAGCTCCACAAAACACCTCTATTTTTCTGAACACTGCTTTGTCTAAGATCATTGCTCCATTTCTGGCTCTTTCCTGTTCACAGTACCTTAGTCTCATTATGATGTTATCAAGGAAAGAGAAAGCACAAACACAAGTTAGTTCTGCTACAGAAATGTAAATTAAAATTCCTGCATATACTGATAAGCTAGAAAAACATTTTTTGAGTCAAAACAAACCACAAAAGTATCATTTCAAACAAAAATGTGATCAAAAGTATGTTCCTCTCCATTGTCCACTCAGTTCAGGTAGAAAATTCCCACAAGTTCTGTCAATTTGTGTTTTTCCTGTTAACTTCTCTGGAAAAAATTTATATAAACATCAAAACTTTGAAATAACCAAAATTAAAATTGATAGTATCATAATAGAAAATGAAATGTGTTCAACATTATAACTTACAATATTTCAGAACAATCAAAATTGCCAAGCAATATTATATCAGAATATAACACTCTTAAGAGATTTCATATAAATTCTAAAACATCAAAGTTAATATCTGTGTATATACCAAGCTTAACTATTCCTCCCATGTGAAAATGCTTTCCATTAAATTCCAATTTACCAGATAAATATCAAGAAAGTAGAATTCATCTATTGTCTTTCCCATGAGAAAAATTAGATATTGTATGCAGTGTCTCAGGAGCTCTACTGAGTTTCCATAAAACTCTCTCTGATCTGTCAAATAAAAGACTCTCCTAATTTCCACTTCTGGAGTGTTTTTTCACAAGTGTTAAGGAAAAAAATAATTATAACAGAAACTCAGCCTAAACCCACCAGTACAATGCTAACAGCCAAAACTCAATCATCTACTTTTATCCCAAAACTTAACATTTTAACTTTCAAAATAAAATTTTCTTTTCGGATACAATTTAATAAGGTTGAACAGTAAACCCCCACTTTTCATCCAGGAGGCAAGTTTGGGCATCTGGAATAGATAAGGGAATTGGTAAAGCTGCCTTGGGGAACAGACTATAAAACCAGCACCTTGACCTGGAAAATCACCCCAGCTCCACAAATGCAGAAGCAGATGCCAGGACATGTTTCTGTATCAAAGAAAATTACCCAAAAGTGGACATTCCAGCAAATAACTGGTGCACACTGGTGATACAAATTAGAAAGTTCACAGACTTTCTAATTTGTATACTATAGAGTATAAAAGAGAGTCTCAAATCCTCCATTGAGTTCAGACTTCTCCTGCCTTGTCTGCTGCTTCACTTAACAGTGTATTTCAATAAATCAACCTTTATTTGTTCTTTACTCTGTCTCTGGTGAATTCTTTCACCCCCTCTACCTGTGCCCACATACCAATATTTCTTTCCACTACAATTCCCATTTTACCTGACATTAAAATATGTCATGTATGCAACATCAATACCCCAAATAGAAAATAAAAAAGTTATTCAGCATGACATTATAGGCATACACATTTCAAGTCAACCTCTTCAGTTTCAAAGTATGTTGGTTTTATTTCTGAGCTCAAAATTTCTAGAGGTACTGCCTACTGATATATTTTATTATTAGATATCAAAATAATTAAACATCAAACTGTTACTATAATTTTACTGAGTTGTTGTCTGACTAAAATTGCTACAGGAATTTCAATAACTCAGACAAATAAGTTGAAAGAGGTACATTTGTTTAAAGATAATATACAGAGAGAAAAAGGAGACAGAGAAAGTAGGACTCCCTGGAAGCATTTCAGAAAGGGGTGAAAATACCAAAATGGATTCTCTTACTGGTAATATTTATATCCTTTCCCCTTAATTATTCTAAGACCTTGTCATTACCTTGTGAATGGCTGAAATCAGAGATGAGTAAAAATCTTCTGTTTTTTTTGCCCAGGAACTCTTCTTGGGTCCTTCCAGTAATGGCTATGCCCCATTACCATCTCATCTTTCTCAGACCAAAGATGTGAGTTCATTGGCATCTGAACTTTCAAGCATAGCTAGTAAAACCCTTTTGAAATATGCTCTCCTTTGTTTCTGTAGTCACTGATTTCTTGAGATCTCCTGTTTACACACCTATTCTGATCCTGGGGTATATTTTTTCATATGTCTCAAAAGGGGGAAACATACAAAATAAAGTTACAGGTAGCTCTTTTAGTTTTCATGTAAGCCATGTAGAATAACTTATACTGTAACAATGTAAATTTAAAAGGGGGTGTTCCATATTCCCTGTCCCATCAAAAGAAGGGTGTATCTAAACAGCAAGGTGAAAGTTAAAAATTATTTGGGAGACTCACCTACATGTGAGATATAAGGTAAACAAACAAAATGACAAGAACAAGTTAAAACTCACAAACTGACAGCAGAACTAAAGTATAAAGTCAGGCAAGGGGAGAGAGGCTGAAATTTGGGGGAGGGATGAACACAAGATTAAGATGACAAGTCACAGATGATATGGTAGTGGGAAAAACTTAGGGTATACAACAATGTAAATGTGTATATATATTTATATATATGCAAGTATGTGTGTATAAAATCAATTTAAAAAGTTACTTGGGAGAGAGAATATTTGGAGAAGACATATGTGACAGAGAGATTTTGAAGAGGGCACACCTGCTTCCAAGCCTTGGATGTGCACCAGGGACTAGGAGGACTTAGAAGAAGATGCTTGAAAGAGACACGGATGAGAGACCCCTGGGGAGGCAAAAAAAAAAGTGACAGCATTTATTTTGTTTTGTTTTTGTTTTGTTTTTTGAAACTAGGTCTCACTATTTTTGCCTGTGGAACTGAAGGCTCATGTTGCCCGGGGTAACAGACTCAAGAAATTCCCAGTCTCAGCTTCCCAGGTTGCTGGGATTACAGGAGCAGACCACCACACCCAGCTATATTTTTTTGGAACTAGGTCTCACTATGTGCCCCTGGCGGGACTCAAACCACAATCCCTGGTCCTGGCTGCGGCTTCCTAGACTGCCGCTTACAGGCATGGGCCACCATGCCCGGTTGACAGCATTTATTTTGAATTGTACTTTGATTTTGCTTTTTTCCTTTCAGACTTGCCTGGTCCTTTCTGCCCTTACTTATTGAGATCTGATGCACAACAGATATGAAAACTTGCTACGGAGAAACCAATACCCAAATCCCACACTCTATGGGTTTTTCCATCTTTGAGCATATTTGCAAGACTACTCAAAACAACAACAACAAGGCTTATTTACAAACAAGGAGGGAAACAAGAGTCATAAGTATCCAGTTATCTTACCAGAGTTACTCTCCAAAGTCTTAAAAATCTTTCATGATAACATATTCTCACCAACCCAGATCTAAAGAAGCATTGACAAAGAAACACTTATTTCAGATGGTGACTTCTCTCCTCCCCAAACCTAAAGCAGGCATTTCATACCAAGTCCAGTTATCTAACAAGCTGTCCTATTGTCAGAGGTACACAGATTCCAAGTTTTCCGGAAAGTTATTCTCTTTTTCAGAGGACCAAATTCCAGTTTTCGAATTAAAGACCTATACTCATCTTTTCTCATAACTTTTACTGTTCCCCAGGATGGCCAAATTCGGGGTAATAACCTTCCAGGCTGCAGCCTATTACAGGGCTGGAGCTTGTGATGGTGCCTTCCCTTGCTGTTTTTCTGGAAGTTTTATTCTTTCATGCCAGACTCCACCCACAGTGCTTCTTTCCTTGCTTGCCCACAAGGTGTGCATCATCTGGGCAGTTAGTGATTAGCATGCCTTCCCAGCTGTGACAGAGGGTTACACTATGGTTCTCCATCGTAAGTCATATGCCAAGTCATATCCTGAACCTCTTTGGTTCAGGATAGCAAAGAAAAAACTCTAGGAGGAATAATGGAGACTCCAGATAGGGGAATCAAATTCCAAAGGAATTAACCAGACACTCCCTGGACTAAGGGAAATACATAAACAAGATATTTCTGGCTAAGGTCAACAAAGAAAAAAAAACTCAAAGGACATGGAAGCAAGACTTATTTCTAGATACAGTGGTGTCACAAAAAGACTTATGGAGCTTTAGAATTATTAGAGAAAAAAAGGTATTTCTTCCCACAGATAGATTCCATTAAGGCGTTTATTTGTACATCCCTGGTTTCCAAATCTAGGATTCCCATTTTATTTCTGTTTCTTTTCTCCTTAGTAAACTTTTCCTCATATCTCTCCCTCTAAGTAAATTTGCTACTTTTTGGTTGCTTTCCTGAAAAAGCAAATGAAGATCCTGTTGTGGCTTTATCACATATCAACCCGTTCTGATCTAGTGGTTAGGATAGCACTGCCACTATAGTCTGAGATCAATTCCTAGCTAAGAAACTGAAAATTATGGTGACAATCAGAAAATGACTTAGACTTTTGGTAAGCTTTCAGTTCAGGGGCCCCATTTTTGGCTAACCCTGTGTGACTGTGTATTTACCCATTATAACCCACAGATGAAAGGCAAGGCTCAAGCCAAAAGCCATTACTGTTAGATAGTCCCTGGTGGGGAAAGGGTGATGGTGCAGGTCAGGGGAAATAGCACCAAATGAAAAATGCAGTGAGGGCAAGAAAGAATTGGTAAGTGTAGAAATCTGATAGGGTTATTAAAAATTGCAGAGTCACCCCTCAGAGAGAAGAATGAGTGATAGATTTCAGCATGGAAGTCATTTTTGAGGAGAGCAGCTATTTCAGCCTCCCAGAGCTATGGAGAGGTGAACTTGGTTTAATACTGAAGCTTTAGTTCTTACAGAGACAGGAAGAGACAAAGGTTATTGAAGACAAATTATGGCTTTTTGTGTTCCAAGTATTAAGGGATGGGAAGAAGTCATTTGGGAGTTTGACCCTCTGTTCAGGATCTTGAGTGATAGGAAGATGACATTTTGGATTCATTTTGTTTAGGACTTCTAAATACTGGACAATAACTACAGTAGGATAACTGGTCACAGGTGACCTCAGTAACTCCTTGATATCCACTGTTTGTTAAATAAAGTCCATTTTTGTTGTTTCTGGAAACTGAGTGGGCTTGCAATTGTGTGTGGGGGTGAAGAACTGTCCTTGATCAGTTTTAGAGTCCCTTACTGGCCAATATTACCATAAGGAGACAGGTAACTTTAGGTGTTTCTTTCACTGGGAAGATGTCATTCACTCCCCCTCTCTCTTACTTGCACACTAATTCTATTAAAGTTTCTTTTTCTATTAAAATTCTCACTCACTAGCAGTATGCTTTATATTTAAGTGGCAGATCTATTTAGAGCAAGCAAGCTTGGGAGTCTCAGATGTCCCTCAGTTTGCCTGCTAACAATGCAGTTTTATGTACATTTACAAAGACACCATGTTACTTCTATACTTCTGAGGACATACCCTATATTTTTTCAGTCTAAATACTTGTCACCATTGCATGATGGAAAGGTAATTTTGCTCACTTTTAAGTAACTCTTTGTTCTCCTAACCCTTATTAGAAAAAAAGTTTGCAAAAGGACAAATTGGAAAAATCAAATTTCAGGGCTGTTTAAGAAAAATTAATTCACAAAAATGAAAATTGTGGGAAAAAAGATAAAAGCCCAAATCAAAACTGAGTTTTTTCACTTTCCCATCTCACATGCTGTTAAAATCATTCCTAAAATTGGAGAGTAAGGTCAAATATTTCTAGGCATCATCCTACATAACTTATTTTAGGGTTCAGATGATAAAGTCTGTTGTGTGAGGTTCTTGTGTTCCTCTGAAAAAGATAGCAGAGTTTCTCATTCATCAGCACATGACAAGTTTTTTATGAGAAGAGAAAAAGTAAAGAGAGATGCACGCAAAGACAGGTAGTCTTTAAAGAAATGGATTATATTCTTGAAAGGTGTAGGTTTATGCCTATACCTGTAAAAGCACATGTGGGCATGAGAGCTCTGTTTTGTCAGATCAAGAGATGTTCTTTTATAGTGTTCTTGGATGGAATTATTGTAGAAATTATTGTCTTGGGGTCAGACTGGATTGTTCTTCTATGTCTAATTCTCTCTGCCTCCACCTCTGCTTGATAGCCATTGCTGACCCCTCACATTTCTGAAAATTTCCATAAATGTCT
This sequence comes from Uropsilus gracilis, assembly GCA_004024945.1. NCBI lineage: Eukaryota > Metazoa > Chordata > Mammalia > Eulipotyphla > Talpidae > Uropsilus > Uropsilus gracilis. Next base: position 23,726 of record PVHY01005308.1, read on the forward strand.
TAGGATTTGTTAAACATTCTTCCCCTCACCTCTGAAATAGGATGAGAACTTTTGTCCTATTTGTTCCTACTCTAAGCTTCCATCATCTTAGACTTTGGAAAAAAGGGAAAAATATTCAGTTATAGCAATTCCCAAGAGACCCAAGTCTTATTTATCATCTCAAGTTTCTAGTGTTCAGTAGAAATCAATGCTGGGGTATTCAGTAACACAAACTGAAAAGAGAAAACTCAAAAGCAAACTATGCATCAAGTTTCACAAACTAGGGAAGAACAACAATAGAGGAATCAAAATCCGGTATAACTTTCATGTTATACATGTAAGTTTCAAGTTATACATGTAAATACATTTCATATCAAATAGAGTGTTTCCTAAAATGGATCTTTTATCTTTCTTAATGGGAAGTCAGGGCCTTAGAATATTGATATTCACCATCGAACAAACCTGAGGATTCAAGTGGCAAATGCACCTCCTCAAAATGATGCAGACAAAATTTCCCAGTAGCAAACGCTTTCAAATCAAAGGAGTTCATCTTTCCAGATAAAGGTGCTCTCATCTCTCTGATTTCAGACTATTCTTGCAAAATTCAGATACTCAAAAAAATCCATTAAGGCTATAGTCACAATAAGAATTGCAGACTTTATCGACCTTACTTGCTCTCAGCCTCCAAATAGAAATTTTTCTGATTCAAACAATCAAAAAAAATCATTGTTTACTTTTACCAGGATTGCTAGTTAAAAAACCAGCAGAGATGACAAATGAAAGTCCAACGTTACAAAACTTTACAAATGCTTTAAAAAAAGGCAACACAAACTGGAAAGTAAAATCTTGGAAGAGAGCAAAATGACAGGAAAAAATAAAACTTCTGAGTTCCAAAGCAATCTTCCATGTGATCTCAAACACCATTTCAGAAAAGGGAAGTTGTTTTGCTGCAAGGCATCAAATAACATCCATCTTTTGAGTATTTGGAGAGTAAGAAGACAAAAACTACTTACTCCCACATAGAACAATTTCCATAAAATCAAAGCTCTGAACTAATGACTAGAAATGAATTGTAAATATGCACAGATTTTCCACAAGGACAAATACAGTTTTGTTTTGTTTTTTTAATCTAAGTGGAATAGCAATGAAGAGCTGCTACACCACCCAAACAATCTTCCATAATAAAAACCCTAGTGACACAACTCAGCAAGAAATAAAATGTATAATGTCCCTGTCTACTGATATTGGGTAAAAATGGGGTAAAACCCCCCAACCAACAAGCCAAAGAAAAAGTGGCATTTTTAAAATCTAGTTCCTTCCACCAGTGAGTGGGAGTTGAGAGTTACAATGCAATTTAAACAAGGGAATTAACAAGTAAAACAGAAAGTCCTTAATGTCACAAGTGGCCAGTTATTTCATCCCAATTACCATTTAGTACAAAATTCTCAAACACATGTCCAAGATGATGTCCGTTTCCAAACCTGACGCAGGCATCCGACAATATTCAGTTTTTCAACAGACACAAATTTCAACTTTTCCAAGTCTTTCTTTTGCTTCTATGCTCTTCAGCATTCCAAGCTGCTCAAATTCTCCAAGGTTCTCAAACTTCCAAAAAGTACTGATGTAAAATGAGTTTTCCAAATCCCTGAGTTTCTCCAGGTAACCAGCTTTCCAGCTTTCCATGCCACCTTGCTCCAGATCCATGAACTTTTTTTTCTGGACCCATCTTTGGTCAGTGGCATCTGGCCATACTCACTGGGCCTGCTCTCAGCAGCCCCTGGTCTGACTCTACTGGCTACTCTTCTGCTGGCCACTATCCCACCACGGCTCCTCATTACAACTGGCTCACTCTTCCAGGAACTTCTGCCCAGCCCAACCACTCCAGCTCCTCTTTACCTGCCCATCATTCTTACATCCAACACACCTTTCTCTGTGCCCCTCCAAACCTCCTTTTTATTTTGAGAGCACACTGTCTTCAAGCTTCCTGTTTCTTCTCACATGTTTTTCCCTGAGGTTTGTCCTGGTTGTCCACCCACCAGGACAGTTTGGTGCCCAATACAGTTTTCAACTGCATCAAATACTAGGGCCCCAGTTACCCATCCAGCTGAGTCTCCCACTAACACTATCATAGAAAAGGAAGCTCAAAAATGCCAGGAGAGAAGGGATGGGAGAATGAGGTGGGAATGGATATGATCCAAGAATGAAACCTTTATTCTCTCTAGAAAAGTGTCCTTTAAGCTCTTTTGCCATTTTTTTTTAAACCGGGTGGGAGAGAAACTCTTTAATGATAACCTATAACTCAAAAAAATCCTCTTCTAGCTTCTCTCTAAGAAGCAGACTCAAAGCTGTAGTGCCTTGAGTATTTCATAGACCCCCTACCTTTTTTTATTCAAAATTCCCTGCTGCTTGCCAGCAGCTTTTCTGGGCTCTCTCCCAGACCAAAAGAAAAAAAAACTCTTACTTGCAGTTTAACCTACTTTGGGTCATTTGCCACCCACAACCAATTCACTAAGATTCCAAGCCAGAACAAGATTCTTAAAGTGGGCAGACTAATTTATTACTAAACAAAGTGATTTCCTGATTATCTATTACAAAAACAATAATCTATTACAATATCTATTACAATATCTATTACAATAATCTATTACTAATATACAATATCTATTACAATAATCTATTACAAAAAATATAAGAAAACCCTGATTATCCCAACAATGTTCAAAACCTTCAGTATCTTAGGCCTGTTGATCTCACCACTTGTCCAGTTCTTTAGAGTTCATTAACACTTCCTCTAAGAGTAGGGTATCTTCCTTTGACATGCTCCAGCTCTTCCCAGCAGACAGTCAAAGGCTGATACTGTCTTCTCCTTGCTGTAGTGTCTTCCTCACCTTAGGTAGTAGAAAGAAACTCCAAGGTACAGGAACCAACAGAGTTCATTTATTCAGGCCTAGTTCACATGACCTCTCCAACAAACCTCCAAACTCTTTAGCTTTCAGCAGGCATGTTCAGCTTATTCTTAATAAAAGTCATGAGTCCACAAACAACATACCTGCATGAAACCTATTTCTTTAAACTAGGCCTAAACTTGGCCTTGTTCCGGCTTCATCCATAAGTTATGTAAATGTTAATAGGGCTGCTTTATGAGGGCCTCTCACTGACCTCTCATGGGCCACTCATAGTCACTGGGCTACAATAGCTGGATGCTATTGTTATTGCTACCTGTGTATCTTCTGCTGTGTCATAATAAAGACTTGCTCCTGCTATTCCCATATGGGCTTCACAACCTGTTTTCTTATCTGCTGCCATGGAGAACTATGGAACCTTGTAGCTGAGGTCCTACAGCTAGAGGCAATGAGAATGGAATGACACAAAGATGAGTAGGAGACCTGACAGACAATAAAATACAAGGAGGTTAGTAGTAGTAATATTTCAAGCTTCTTTTTTTTATTGTTCGTACTATTATAATAATTATTTCAATATTTATTTTTTTTAATTTTTTTTAAATTCATTGTATTGATTTGTTACAATTGTGCATTAATTGATCCCTCCTCCTCCCTCCATATCCCCCTTCTGCATCCTCCCTCCAGTCACTCCATCTCCCATTTTTTCTGCAATTTGTTGGTTGGTTAAGTTGATGTTCAGTTGTTGGTCGTTTGGCCCATTGTTCTCTTCCGATATCTGGTAAATGTGTTTTTTGTTTTGTTTTTTTTTTACCCCAGGGCTTTCCCACTTCACTAACATTTGTTAACTCTCCTGATCTTTTGTGATCTTCACCTGCCCCACCTTCTTCCCCCTCCTCTTCTCTCACTCCATGGTTCAGTCCCGTTGGTTGTTTTCATTTTTTCTTATTTGTTTGTTTTTCTCTATATTATTTCAAGCTTCTTAATGTGCTATGGGAGTTTAAGTTGGACACGTGATGTGATTTACACTGTAGGCAAAATGGAATGTCCCAAGCCCTTATTTGGCTCCTACCACTAATCTGTAAGGCCACTACTTGTGGGTTTGTTTTTCTTTTAGGATTCATTGCCCATGTGATACTGTGTTGTTTATAAAAGTGCTTGGGTGTGCAAGCATAGGGCTTGCACCAACTCCCAGGGTCAAGAGGTATGGGCACAAGGTGTGTGCATCTATAGCAATAGACATTGAGGTGAAGATAATTATGAGGCATAGAGAAGATAAGTGGGAGAGAAATTGGAGAGAGTGTGAAGAGATTGTGGGTTTGGGAGGAAAAAGGGTGACTTGGATGTTTGGTTGCTGCGAGCTTCCCAGTCCAACTGCCTGCCTGCTGGCCTATATATTGTGTCTGTCTGTATATTCCTGTCCCCTGCTTTATCAGTAAAGGTCTCTTCGAGATTCCTTTATGTTTGTCCATGTAAACCATGAACCTGTTCATAATATGCCTGGTTTGTCCCTACATACAGTAGCGTTTCTTCAAGCCAAATCAAGCATTTCTTCAAGCCAAAAGCATCACAAATAATCTCATACTAGCTTCAACCTCACCTTCTATCTCAGTCTCTATAGTACAGGGGATGCTTCAATCAATCTCACTCCCATGTTCTAGGATTCTCTGTGGCATCTTGTCCATGAATAGATTTTAAGTATTCTTCATGTGAGGGGGAATGAAAAAGTCAGGAATGGTCTATGTTGCCATCTTGTTGACATCATCTAGCATGTGCAAATCTTGAAGAAGTAGCTTTAAGAAGTTCAATGACCTGAGTGACAAGGACCAAATTTGTTTTTTCACTATCTTTCCTCAATGTTTCCCTTTTCCAGGAAGTTTTCAGTACATATAGGCTGATACATTAATTCATTTAACCCTCCTCCTATGTTAGGCCTAATATTTATCATTTGTGTGATTTTCACCTGTGTACACTTTTAATAGGGCACAGTAACTATAGTTATAATTCATTTTATTTATTTTTAGTGTTTGCATATAAAGACCAGCTCTAAGGGTAAAAAATGCTAAATTACTCATCTTCATAAGTATTCCTAGCTGAGGTATGAATGTTGATCTCACCTGACCTGAACTGTTGTCAATGCAGCACTCCTGGAAAAGATCAGTATCCTCACTGTGGACTTCTTCATTTCTCTTCCAGTATGATCAATAAGTCATGAGAGAAGATAGTGTCTTTGGGCATTCTCTTAGTGAAATGAGATATCCAATGCTACTGTAATCCCAGCAAGCAAGAAAGATGAGATCCAACAAGATCAGAAGTACTGGAGTTACATTGCATCAGACCTAAGGTTCTGATACTGAGTCTTTGAACAGTCTTTAAATTGTCTAATATGGAAATAAACCCTTATATTATTGGACAAAATCTGCAATCAATGTACCATGAACATGTTTGTTTCTCTCCTTGAAAAATAATTCACAATCTTGGGTCTCAATGTTGGTTTCTGCTGTTGACATATTGGATATCAAGCCATGGCAGATTTTGGATTGATCTCAGCAAGATATAATCCACACATTTGAATCAATGGAAATTTCCATTCCAGCTTCATGTCCTCTTCATTGGAAGATCCATCATGCTTAGAATAACTAATAGAAAAGCTACCCTAATTATTCACAGAATAATAGCCCTGAATAATTGTTGATACTTCTGTGATTATTAACTAAGACGAATGATGAACAAAGTCGTTTCTTTTTCTTTTCTTTTTTTTTTTTTTTTTTTTTTTTTTTTTTTTTTTTTTTTTTTTTTTTTTTTTTTTTTTTTTTTTTTTTTTTTTTTTTTTGTTTGTTTTGCTCCTCAGTGCAGTTACTCTTGTACATAGTTTCAATTTTCTTTGGTAATATATTGAGGATAGTGTTTGTTTTATCATTTACCCTAGAACCACATGGGGATTACATCCAATCCTATTACATATAGTGGGAAATCTGTTTATAGACTTGACTCCAAAAAATTTAACTACTAAGGGCTGGGTATGGTGGCACATGCCTATAAGCGGCAGCCTATGAAGCCGTGGTTGGGCCCAGGGATCACGGTTCAAGTTCTGTTGGGTACATGTAGTGAGACCTAGTTCCTAGTTCATATATATATATATATATATATATATATATATATATATATACACATATATGTGTGTATATATCTATATCCATATCTATATCTATATATCTATATCTATCTATCTATATATAATATATATAGCTGGGCATGGTGGTACATGCCTGTAATCCCAGCTACTTGGGAAGCTGAGGCTGGGGATTACTTGAGTCTGTGGTACCCCAAGCAATGTGAGCCTGCAGTTCCACAGGCAAAAATAGTGGAAAAAAAAATAGCTACTAAGAGTATACTGTTGGTCGGGGGCCTTACTGTTACATAATGAATTAACACATATATTTTGTGTGATATATAATATGACATATTTATAAGTGACTAAATAAAAATATACTAAGAAAATCTTATAGAGAGAAACATAATGGTACTCTATATTAAAGAAAATGTAAATTATCTTTTTGTAAGGAAATCTGTAAATAAGTGGTTTCTAACAGTTCAAATCAATGTTGTTCAGTAGTCAATTTTGTATGAAGTGGCAAATAAGATCTTACCCCTAATTGGATCTTCTCTTTCTTTGTTATTGTAGTTCTTTGCATAGACCACTTATTTAGATTTGTAAACTGAAAAATTTTAGTTTTCATGTTATGGATGAATTCATTCTTCTCTTGTAAGCTACCCTTGTTGGATAGTCATTTGCTCTTGACGGGATGGGTAATTTGGCATGTGTGTGTTTGATATTCAGAAGCTAAGGGTAAAAAATGCTAAATTACTCATCTTTTTCCTCTCTCCCCATGCAAAGGCATGCATCTATTAGTGATCCTTCACACTAAGAGTCTGCTTCTTTTGCTATTGTGTCGCAAATGGTTGAATCCCTTTTAGAGTGCTCATCCTTAAGTATTTGGTGTCTCTTTATATCCCTCAATCATGTGCTAACATATTTGCTTCCCTCGTGTAAGGAAAAGTAATCTGCCATTAACTTTATGGGGAAGCATGTTTTTTCCCATAAGCATGAATATTCTTTTCATTTCTCTATTGTATTTGTGTATCTTGTTTCAGTATGTGTAGATGTGTCTCTTGACACTTATGATACTGGAATGCTGGCTGTCTTGGTTCCCTCTGCCAATAAAAGGAAACAGAATTAGAGAAGAAGAAAAATAGCTTAGTTGATCAACAACTTGAGGATGGCAGCAGACTCTAGTCTGAAAGACAGCTGTTCTGTCATTTGACAGTGCTAAGGTTTGGATGTGGATATATATTTATCTAGAGATAAAAGGAAATAAGGATGGGGGAGAGTAATGGACAGGGGTCCATCACCTCATCCTTGTGACACAAGCAACTGGATATTTTGAGGGGAGATATGGGTTGACACCAGCTAGATTTCATTTTCACCTTGTGGGGTAGAAAGAGAGACAAATTTTTATCTGTTGTGGGAGAAGTGTTGCAGTACTTCACAACATAAACTTTGTCTCTCTCATTTCTTTGTTTGTTTACCCTGAAGGTTAACGGTCTTGCTTTTACATTTTAAAGGAAAGAACACACTGAGAAAATAACATGTGACTTGCTGACCATAAGGCCAAAGGTGGCACCAACCTAATCACCAGTTGCTGTGTCACAAGATGAGATACTGACCCTTGCCCAGCCATCTCACTCTTCCTTACTCTCTTGTGACTTTGGTAAATACACTAGCACTCTGAAATGCAGGATGGTGGTCTTTCAGACATAAGTGTGCTGCCTTGCTCAATTTGTCAACAAACTAAGCTTCCTTAACAACAAACTAAACTTTACTTCTCCTTAAACAAAAAGAGAAAGAAATGCTTATCAGGTGGGGTGAGGTAGGGAAGAAAGAGAGAGTATTTTGAAAGATATTTTAAATATTCTATTATTGATTTTAATTATTATCTATGCCATTTGTGAAGACATTTGTTTTGTAATATTTGCAAATTTGCAATATATTTTGCTAAACTCAGTCATTTATTTTATATTTTTTATTGATTACATATATTCTGTTTTACATTGTAGTCTGCTTTCATAGTCCTCTTGTGTATAAAGGTACACATTCCCTTTCTCTTCTATTTCATAGTAAAAACCCACCCATCTTGTCTTCCACGAGTGTCTCCCTGGCCTACCAGTTCATTAACAATAAATTATTACAGGATATCATCCTATTAGCACAGTGCAAATCCTTGTAGCTATTACTAGGTTATTATATATTTTTTCAGGTTGACCTTTATATTATGATGTTTTCACATCTATATCTGATGCTGGTAGCTGCCTTTAAACAGTATTTATTTTGCTCATTAAAATATTCCCTTTAATTAACTGTGATATTTTATTAGGAACAAAGGTTGCATTATTTCAAATGTCATTTTGGGCACAATCAAGCATGTTTCTCTATTTTCCTGTTTTGTGTGTATTTTATTAATGATTCTTGTTACTACAAATGATCTTTGTTCTCTTATAACAAAGCCATTCTGTCACAGTATATATCTTAATTATGTGCCTTTCCATTTGTTTATGTTTTATTTAACCTTATTGACTATATCAGTAAGTGTCAAGAGTTTGTTTTCTTTCTCTTTGGTTCATTTTTTAAGATGACATTAAAAGTGGGTCCTATTAATTATGACATCATGAAATGCTAGTATTTTTTCAGATGAGGCAATTGTTATACAAGTTGATAGAGTATGGATGACCTCAAGTTTTATATCTAAAATATATAATTTTAGTTTTATAATTACATTTATATAATCAGGGAAAATATAACATTATGGTTTGATTTTTATGGGGTCTCAAAGCATGAGCAGAAATTTTATGGTTTTGTCAAGCAACAGAACTTGGAATAGTTTTAAAAATTGTGAACATTAGCTTATTAAGCCTGTACTGTTGCTTGATTTTAAGAGATTGAAAGCAGAAAACATTTTCAAGATGCCTTATTCCCTACTCTCTTGCGTGCTATTTTTTTCAATATGTAAAATTCAAATTGTACCTTTGTAGGTTTATACTAATGTTGAAAGAATAACTGAGTAAGATTAACTCAACAGGAAAATCTAAGGTTTAGATTACAAAATATATAATCATTTATATTGGAGGATATTTTATGCATTTATTAATGTAGTTCTATTTATCATCATATATACTCATTGTATATACTCATTGTTCTGTTATTTTATGGGGTATTTTTATGACTTGTTTTTGTCTTTTTATATTTTAGCACCTTCCTTCATGTTTTGTTTGAGTTTCTGCTTCCACTGTTTTATGTGTTGCTTCTATTGATTTTTCTTGATAGTTGTACTGAAGCTAAAGTATGATGGCCAATATTTGTGACTTATTAAATGGTTTGATTTCCAGTGGTTCTAATGGTTGACATTTTATTGTCTACATACTCCATATTTATAATTTAGTTGTCTTTTACTTCTAGATGAGATGTGTTGTTATTTCATAATAATTCCTTTTAGTGTTTCAAGGAAAGGTTGGTAGTGATATACTTTTTAACTTTTGTTATCTGTATTACTAAATATCTATCAATCTTTAATGATAGACTAGCCAGCTAAAGAAGATATTATAGATTAGAAATTACTTTTTTTATTTGAAGGCTTTAATATATTTAAATATGTTATGCCATTCCCTGATTCTCTCAAATTTTCCCATCAAGATCTCTGAGGCCCATATAATAGGTTTGTCCTTGTATGAAACTCTTTCTCTGATTGCCTTTAGTATATTCTTTATCATTTGGCAGTTTCTTTCTAATACCTCTTACATTATATCTATTTGGTACTTTGTTTTAGACTCTTGCCTTGAATCAGAGCATTCCATCTGGTTTCTCACATTAGGTTTGTATTTTACTGTTATATTTTTAAAAATAAATATCACATGCCTTTCTCTCCCATCTCTTATTCAGATACCAAGATATGGAAATTATTTATCTTTAAATTATATCAAATTGATCATATCCTGCTTTTGTTTTTACCTTTTTCAATGTTCTGTTCTGTTAGCTACTTTTGTTTGTCTACTACTGAAATAATTTATAGTATTTTTAAAAATTCATTTATGGAAATTTTGAACTTTTTAAATTTTGTTTGAAATATTCTCACTATTTTTCTCTGTCCCAATTTTACTGTGTTTTTGTTCATCCACTACTGTTCTTCTTATTTTGACAAGCATGGCTACAACTTTTACTTAAACTCCTTATGAGTTTAAGATTATGCAATTTTCCAGGATTAAGAGTTCCCTCAGAACTGTTTCTTCCCCCTTCCTCACCCCCAGGATTTATAATATGCTCCTTTGTCTCTTCATTTTTACTTTTTATGGATTATCTAAGAGTTTCTTAATAAACTGCCCTTGTGTTATATTTACAGCTTGCAAAATATGATCCTAGGCTATTTAAATTTTTATTTGTTGCTCCATGGACCAATGCTTCTACACTTATACAGATAAACCAAACAATAGTAGATAGGAAATAGGAGTGGGGCAATGTAGACCCTTTGCGAAAGCATAGTTTTCTCAGACTTTCTCAAGTTGCTTTTTTTGCTGTGACCTTCCAGCACAAGTAGCCTCTTTTATAAAATGTAGCTTTGAGATATAATCTGCATGAGTGGAAAGCAGTAAATAATAAGGTAACTTTGATGTATTGTTTATAATTGGCGATGAGGATTGGTTACATTACAAAAGTTTTTACCCAGTTCTACCTTGAAAACTTTCCTCTGGATAATTTTACATTTTGTTTTCTTTTTCTGCTACCTCATCCTTATTTCCCTCTAAAAACCCCTGACCTGGACCCTTTCAAAGACCTTGTTTTAGAATTTTGCACAAATTGGAGTCTCTGTTACTTTCAGATCCACTCATTTCAGCTTACCACTGTTTTGCAATCATCCAAGTCTGGAGAAGTTCATCATTGGTTCTTAGCAGCCAAAGAAAATTATCAGAGGCTTTGGCAATTTCTTTGCAGGATTTTTAATAGTGAACTGGAGAAAGCAACCAGCAAAGACAACAATTACTAGAGTCTCTCCTTTATTTCCCCCTTGACTTCCTCCAGGGTGACATCATTCTTTTATCCTCTCCTCCTGGATGTAGGTGTGCCAACCCATGCATGCACACATCTATTGGACCCAAGTGTGTACAATCACGGAGCAGGAGAATACCAAAAGTGACAATCATAAGGGCCAATGATGGATGAGTATGAAAACTCCTGAGAGCTCAACTACCCTAGACTCACTAAATTTGCTGTTTTCACAAAGTTGAAGAGAGTGGGTGTAGGTAGTATTAGAGATTGGGAGGGAAACAAATTTCTTCACACTGCCTCACAAAGGAAAAGCCAGTCTTAAGCCCCCACTACTTGGTTCTTCCACCCCTGCATCACAGCTATGCAAGGCCAGGTTTAGAGAAACATGGTTTACTAACAAGAGGATTAGGAACCAAGAGTCCTCAAGCCCAACCAAGCCCCTTGGACACATCACCCAAGTCCCAACAATATCAAGTTCAGGTTTCCAGAGCTCCTCTCCTGTCAGGAACAGCCTCAACTAAGACATCTCTCTGGTGAGCTGCCACTCTCAGGGATGTATGTATGTAACCAAGAAGATTTCTGTTCCAGTGAGCCCCTCTTCTCAGGGAGAATTAATCAAGACCTCTTTTCAGTGAGATGTCCTCTCCTCATTGACAGACTAACCAAGTCAGGTTTCCAAAAGCTTGTAGCATTTCTTCTCAGCCCAACCACAGCTTGAGTCCAATGCATATATGGTGCACACTCCTTCAAGGCAACCACTTCTATCTCTTCCATCTCTCTTCTATCTCATTTATCTCTCTGGACATATATGACACAATCTCCCTGCATGAAATTTTAAGAGTTCTCTATGTGTGTTTTATTTGTGTCTGTGCAGTCTTCTCAAAAGGCATGTTCCTTGTCTCTGCTCAGTGGGAACTTACTATTCAGTTGCATCTCGTTACAGATATGGGGCCACAGCTTACCAATTCAACCCTATCGCACATTTACAGAACTCTACTGGAGAAATTTGGACCAATTTGCTAATGTGGGGGTCATTGGCTTGAGACCACAAACCTGGCAGAAAGACCAGCATCTACTGGTCCAACAAAGAGCAGAGAAGAGGGGAAGGAGCAGCAGACAAGGCCAGCATACAGGGTACTTGAGTCTGTGACATTCAAGGCTAAATGTGCCCCCTCAGAACACAGGAAGAGATGCTGGGGGAGAACCAGGCTCCAGGAGAGCCTCAAGGTATTGCTGGGTCTCTAGGCTTCAGTCTAAGGCATTCCTCAGTATCTCCACAGATTTTCTTCCACTGTTCCCAGCCATCCATGGTTGGACCTACATAACATGGGGTCTCCCCAAGCACCACTGTGAGCTCTGCCAACTGGTCAAGCCTGCTTCCAGTGGCCACTGCCTTAGACTGAAGCCTAGAGACCCAGCAATACCTCAAGGATCTCCTGGAGACTGATTCTCCCCCAGCACTACTTCAAGCTCTGCCAACTGGCCAAGCCTGCTTCCAGTGGCCACTGCTGGGCCCTGGGCCCTGGCAGCTTGGGCAGCAAACCCCAGTGGCTCAGGGCTCCAGAGCCCCGGGACTCCTAGGTCAGTGGGGTTTGCCCAACAGTCACCCACCATGAACTCAAAGTGGCTGGGCCTCCAGACCCCAGGCGGTCCCTGAGCTGCTGTTTGCTGAAGCCACTTCCTGAGACTGCAGGATTGCTTCTGCCAGAGGCGGGAGCCGGGCAACTGGTAAAGTGAAGGAAGGAGAAGCAGCAGCGGGCAGAGCTCCAAGGCCCTGCAGACTGCCTCTAGCCCATGCTCCTCTGGTACCCTCTGCCTGCTGGTGTGAGGCCTGTACACCGGGCTATTTTGGCCGCCCGATGCAAGTTACGGAAATAATCCACAAGAAGAGATTTACCCAGCCACAGCCGGGGGTCAGATGGAAGTATGAACCATGAGACAACTTTATTAACAAAAAAAGGGGTATTTATAGGGACACAGGGTGAGGGCCTGTTGAATTCCAAAGAAGTCAAACAAACCTGAGAGACAATTAACATTTTAAAGTCTAAGAGTAATTGAGGAAGGGGGAGTGCAGGCAGGTGGTGGCTATCTGATTTAGAGAAACCAGGCAGCACCACTGCAGTCTCAGAAGGTCATTGTAGTAAATCAGTCCCTAGTTTTCTGGAAACTGGTTAACAAGAGAGGTTTTCCTTATCTCATTTGCAGTGACTTTTCTGGTTGCAAATTGCACACAGTAGGGCTAGGCCTCTGCCTGCCGCGGCTCCTTCCCTTTATTCTGCCAGTTGCCAGGTCCCCACTTCTGGCAAAAGCTTTCCTGCAATCTACAGCTGAGGGTTCCAGAAAACAGCAACCCCTTGAACAGCCTGGTTCCAGATACCCAGCCACTCTGTTTTCTAGGTGGGCGGCTCTTGCCTATAATCCACTGCCCAGGGCATTCCAGACTCCACTGCGGAGCTCAGCCTGGTCTGTCCATCCAAGCTGCCTGGGGTCAGGGACACAGCCGCTGGTTGAGCTCCGCAGTGCAGCAGTGGGGGAAAGCTCCAGGAGACCAGGAAGCCTAACACCAAGTGGAGACTACAGCCACAGGTACTCCGCAGGCAGGCCCTGCTCAGCTCCCTCCCAATGGCCCCAGGGCACCAGAGTGGGTCCTGCCTGGGGGCTGGGGAGGGGGGCGCTTCACCCTCACACAGAGTTGACCAGAAGGCCTCGAGACTCCACCAACCCTAGCATGCAGAGGGTACCCGAGCAGCATGGACTAGAGGCAGGTTGCCTGACCTTGGAGCCCACTGCTCCTTTCCCTTCCTTCATTCTACTACCAGTTGCCAGGGCCCTGCCTCTGACAGAAGCGATCCTGCAATCTCGGGCAGTGACTTCAGCAAACAGCAGCTCAGGGATGGGCCTGGGGTCTGGAGGCCCAATCACTTCGTGTTCAAGTTGGGTGGCTATTGGGCGAACCCCCACTGTCCCAGGAGTACCGAGCTCTAGAGCCCTGAGCCACTGGGGCTTGCCGTCCAAGCTGCCCAGGTTAGGGCCACAGCTGCACCCACTTGATGCTGGCTAGGCTCACTGACTGAGCTCCGCAGAGAAGCTGTGGAGAAATAGGCACCCAGAGAGGCAGTAGGCCTAGCCTGGTGTCCTTGCTTGGAGCTGCTGAGGCTATCTGCTCCAGCTGGCTGGTCTCAGTTTAGCGAAGATAACTTTTCTCCACCCCCTACTCCCAACCCTCCAGACAACTCTTGCATGCAAAAGGTTGAGGAGACTAGAAGACTTTACCCATAATTTACTACTTTGTATAAAATTTCACACCCCTCCCCCCAATATATACTTAAGCACTCCTACTAGATTACTCATAATACAAACTACTTGAAGTAGGGGACTTTAAAATAGTAATCAAGTTAAACTTTTGTCATATGTGTTGTCATAATAAAAAGGGTTATTTGGATATAGACAAAAATAAAGGAAGGTTTTTGTGATGAAACTGAGGTTAAATATATGAAGAATGATGCAAAAAAAAAAAAAGCAGGTAAATGTTTGAAGTTATTAAACACTTTATGAAGCAAGGACAGATTCTCCCCTATGGAATTCAGAGGAAAAATGGTTTTGCTGATATTTTGATTTTAGACCTCTCGCCTCAAGATATAAGATATCATATTTTTGGTTGTTCTTAACTTTTTGTTGTACTTTGTATTGGAAGCCTTAGGGAACTTTATACTTCTTAATGTTTTTTATTATGCAAAACTAGTATGTTCCTTAAGTGCATGTGACTAAGATTCAGCTGCCAGAATAGACCACTTTTGGTAATTCTGCTAATACATCTTTGTATTGTTGGGACTCTTCAACATCTTCAATAAGTGCAATTTAGAATGCTGTTTCTGAAAGACATGCTCTCTCTAAGCTGGAAAGTAAGGGACTGCTAACATATACTTAGTGAGTTATATCAACTTGAACTATTAACAGTACAAAATCAAGGACATTCATCTTCTTGTCAATTGTAAAGTTGACATATTGTCTCTTTCTTGTTGGGGAAATCTTTTTGATTGGCACTTATCCTAGTTCCCATACATAAACTTTGTTTTCTACTCAAAGATTTGAAAGAATATTACAAATGATATTTTGGAAAATATTTCAAAATCTCCAGTCAGTAAAAGACCAAGTTAGATTGGGCTCACCCATCTAGATATATACTTTTCTTGAAGTTTTTTTGTTGAGTATCTGTTCATGTTAGATTGAGGGGTAGACTGAGGGGAACACCAAGACCCCCAATTCCCCATGCCCTAAAGAGCTTCTGCTCTTATGTCACATGAAAAACAAACCCTTACTATAAAAGACATTTAATAGGAAAAAAAACCTGATAATAGTGTTAGGGGGTGCAGTGGTGAAAGTGGGGTGCTATGATCCTCAGTATCTGCATTATAATGGCAGTCATTGTGTCTTGATGGGTAGAGTCTTGGAGAAGGGAAGTTAAGCCTTCTTGTGAGAAAAGAGGATTAAGATATTAGGGAGAGGATGGAGGAAAACACTTGGAAAGGAGATAGAAGACACAGAATGGAGAAGGAAGGGCCAGAGAACAAAGGAGCAAGGAGGCTGGAAAGCTTCATGGTTCCCTAGGCCATGTTTTGCAGTGGGGGCCCTTCCCTGGGCTGATAAGCCAGGGAGGCATACTGGAGAAATTTGTAACTTTGTGTGAGTTGACTTGGAAATTTGGTGCTTGAAACTTGATTTAACTTTGAAACTGTGAAGCTTGGAAGTCTTCTGGAGAACTGAAGAGAATTTGCTGTGTTGCTTTTTTCAATGTGAGAGGTCTGAATGCTTGCTGTGTTGCTGTGTCAAGTGAATTTTGCTGATATCAGGCCACTTTGGAGTTGGAACTGAAAGAATGTTGGAGTTGTGCCTTTTGGAGAAGAATTCACAATTCAATCCTGGTTTTCCTCATTGGATTTGAATCTCCTGATTTTGAAGAAGAAGCAATAACACCATCTTGAGATGAAGCCATCTTGGTTTTTCTCAGCTTGCAGTTTGTGGAGCTATGTCTTTGAAAGGTAGTGAAGACGCCATCTTAGCGCCTTCATCTGGCTTAAGGTGGGGGAGCCAACATTTGGTAGACACACATGACTGAGCATCCATGTGCAGTTTTGGACTAGAGACTGGACTAGTAGGTAAGATTATTAAGGGGATTCCTATGTACTCTCAGTGAATTTTGTTTCCTTTACCCTTTTAATAAGTAAATCTGTATTTGCCTCCTTTTGGAGTTTGTGTGGTCTTGCCACTGTATGCGCAGGCTGGGAAAAATGGCTGGTTTTAAAAGGACAGTTATCCCTCTTTGTAAGTTTGAGCACCTTGTTTTATCTGTTTTCTCACCCACTTTTAATAGTATTACATGTACATAAGGAGACGAGAAAAAATATAACATTTCTCAACATTACTCATCTCCTTCATGGGTAAATGTCCAGTCAAATAGATATGACCCAAAGTAGGTGTCCCTTATCAGCCTAGGACACCTCTTCCCTGGGTACCATTGTCTCCTGTTGCTTTAAGATTACAAATTTCAAGGAGGATGTGTTAGATATAAGAATAAATTTAACTAGAACTTCTTTTCAAAAATATACAAGGGGAAGGAAAAAATGGGAACAGGTTTTTCCTCTGTAATGTGAGATAACTTAAACGTTGGTTCCCTGGAAGGGTGAGAAAAAGAAACAAGTGAATATAAGGAGAACTGGGACAAAGGAAGAGATTCAGCAATTTTGAAAGGAAATATGGAGGCCAGGCCATGAGAGTTCAGGTGCCTTAGGCCCAGGGCCTTTAGCGTGAGCTATAGACTCATGGCTTTTAGTAAGCATAAGCTGAATGTGCCTGCTGAAAGCTAAAGAGGTTGGAGATTTGAACTCCATGTTGGAGATTGTCTTGCTGAGTTTGACTTGGGTGTTTCTGGAGAGGTCATGTGATCTAGGCCTGAAAAGAAAACGAACTTTGCTGGTTCCTGTACTATGGAGTATCTTTCTACTACCTGGAGGAGAACAACAATGAAAAGACAGTATTATGCTTTCTACCGCCTGATTGGAAGAGCTGGAGCAACGTCAAAGAAAAGATGTCTACTCTTCAAGCATGTGTTAATGAACTCTGAAGGACTGGACAAGTGGTGAGACTAACACGACAAAGGAACTGAGGGTTTTGGAACAATCTTGGGAAAAGGCTTTTGACAATGATGAGGAAGATTTTGGACAATGTTGGGATAATCAGGTTTTTTTTTTTTCCTTATGTTTCTTGTAGCAATGAAGAAATCACTTAGGTTAGTAATAAATTAGTCTGTACTCTAAGAATTTTGTTCTTGCTTGGAAATATATAAAAGGTTGGGGGTGGTGGAAAGAACCTGAAATATTGGATGTTTTTAGGCTGCAGGAGCTGCAAAGGGTAAATTGAGGCAAGCTTGTAAGTTGTAAATAGTTTCTGGGGTAGGAATTTGAGAAGCACGAGGCTAAATCTGCATAAAAAAAGGGACTGGTGAAAGCATTGATCTGCAGTAGATTTAGAATCTGAATCTGCCTGAGAGAAGCAGACAGATGATCTGAGTTTAGAAGCCCAAAACCTTGTAACTAGTCCAAGACACCTTCTGCTGGTTAAGTATAGGAAAAGGGCGAAAGGGACCAGCAACTATGGATAAAAGGAGCAAAATCAAAATCCATATCAAAGTAAGAGTTGCTATTGTCAGCCTCCCCAGTGTTTCTTTTCAAGTCTTAAATCCACATCTCTCCTTCCATGTCCTCTAAGTCCCTGGTGCTAGTCCAAATCTCCAGAAGGAAGCACATCTTCTTTCACATATCTCTCTGTTGGATATAGCTCCCTCCTGTCTCCTCTTTAAGACTATTCCCCCAAACTTCATTGCTTCATCCCACTCAGCACCACCATTCCATGGGTGGGATCAGGAACACAGAACCTTTTTATTTTATGGAGATTGTTCTGCTATAATGTCAACAAAAAGAAGAATGATAAGGGAGTAAAAATGGAAGAGTTGGAAGAATTTTTGTTTTTCGGATTTTTTTATAATACATGATAGTATAATTGTTGATCCCCATGGGAATTCCCCACTCAACCATGCCCCCTCTGGTCTTTCCACCTCCTTTTTTTTTGTTGTTGTTTGTTCATGTTTAGCCCTTTAGTCTCATTTTTGCCTTGATAGGCCAATCCAAGTGCCTTTGACTTGTATCAATGCTTCTTGTTTCTTGGTGGCAGTTGTCTCTGTTGTTTTCTGCCTCATTTTGTTGCTCCTTCCCATTATGTTTTGGGTCTTTGGCTTTGAGGACCTGATTCCCCGCCTTATGTTTTGGTAGACCAACCCCTTGATGGGGACAGCCATCAGCTGATGATAGGTCTCCTAGTCTCCTCCTTTGGAGCATTGCTGCGGGGCCACTGCCATTCTGCAGGTGTCTTCCCTCTGTGCAAGGGGGTGTGCAGTAACCTTATTGATAACGTCTCTGTGCCAGGTTTTTGGTCACAGTTCCCCAGTGACATTGTAAGCATAGTTCTTTCATGTTTGTTCTCACAGTTCAGTTCTCTATGGTTCTTGCCTTGCTCTTTTTTGAGTCCTGATGAGAAGCATGTATTTCAAGGATCTTTCTTGTTGATACTCATCTCTTTTGTTTCTGTGGTTGAAAATCATCTCAAGGTACTTATTGCTCGTGAGGGCTTTGTTGGAGTGAAGGCAAACCAAGAGGGGTCTGAGGCGAACACCCCCACACACACACAACACTGCACCCTGCTTCTTGGCAGAACTGGGTGTGCTGATGTCGGGACCATGGGAGAGACCCGTCACGATACCCACATGGCCGTCAGAGACCCACGTGATACCTGCATGCCAGTGGGGTCACATCTCCGACCAACCACCACAGCTGCTCCAACCCATCTATCCTCCAGAGGTGGATGGAGTCAGTGCGTGCCCGGCAGAGCAAACGCACCATCCTGGCGGGACCGCAGAGAGCAGCTGGAAGAATTTTTTATGACTTTATCTTGCGCCACCCCTTCAAGTGGCCAGAAGTGGATCCATTTCCTTTGATTATGCAGCACCAAGACACACAAAACATGCTGAATATTGAATGATAATTTTGTATGCTCCTGGCTCCAAGCCCTCTTCTCTAAAAACTATTCATTCTACAATACTAATACCCAAATAATATGCAATGTATTACTTGTCTATTTACTTGTTGCTGGAAATTTTGTCTAATATGAAAGATCATAAAACTTGGAAATGGAGTTTGAAGTGGGTAAAATATGATATCAAAATGAGATAACACAGAAAAGTAAGATAAAAATCTTTATTCAAAGTCTCAGGAAATAATTCAGAACCACAACAACACATTTTGGGAGTGTGCTCCAAGGATCTGAGAAAAAAGGGAAATATGTAACAGTAAAAACAGTAAAGGGCTTTCCAGTTTTTTAAGTTATTAGTCAGAACTTATAGTGGGTACTGATCTATCTTAACTAGCACAGGTTTAGTCACTAAATACTGATCTATCTTAACTAGCACAGGTTTAGTCACTAAATCAAATCCTAACCTTGCTGGCAGGTTCTTCCACTTATGCTAGTGGTATTTCTCTTAAAAGTTTTTATTCCCTATATTTTAGATGTCATTACAAAAAATATACTTCCTGAAACATTTCTATTAAAATGATCTTTGTCAATATTGACATCTTTTGGAACTTTTCCTTGTTCAGTGACAGTTACACACAGCTTGTTTACTGCACACTATTGAAGAAAGATAGTGGGAGTTCTTTAAATAATTTCTTCATGAAGCAAGGAATGCATTATTTTAATTATTAAATTTTGTACTAGTAAGGTAGTTTTTTAATTAAATTATTCAATAAGAATTAGGGAAGTTGTAGTTGTAATTATGCAGATAGTTCAAACATCCTAAATTGCTGCACAATACAAATAACAGTGAGGTTGGTCAGTTGAGTCCAAACTTGGACTTGACACTACATTGCCTCTAGACCTCACAGTGATGCAGTAAGCAAAATATTACATAACTTCAGGATAAAGCTCAGGAATTCAGTTAAGAAACTGAAAATCAAAAAGGTCAAACTATGTTCCTGTGGTTCTACATCTTGTAAATCATATAGTAGAAATGAAACAATCTCAATTGATTAAAAAGTCATATTTATATTTATTTTTAACTTATTAAATCATTATAGTGGGAAAAAATAATCCCTTGGAATCAAAGTCAAGTTTCTAATATGTTGTTAAAATATGTTAGATTTTGAAATTCATACTGCCTACAACAGCACCTGATACATAAAAGATTCCCAATGAATATAAAAAGAAACATTTAATTTATCTGGACTTCAGTTTCCCAACTTCAAAATATTCTGAAAATACCTAGTTTATTGGTTTATTATCAGATCTCAATGAGATAAAGAAAAAATGGAAATATTTTGCTTTCAATAAATGTTAGCTTTTATTTCCCATTCTTTTATTACTTCAATATTTATAGCAGCTAAAGTAAAAATACCACATTATTTTATATCATACTGATTGAATTGATATTTATAACTTTCACCAAAAAATCCTGCTTCAATTTACATTACATAATCTGTCAAAGTAAATGAGCCTGAACAATGTTATCTTCTTATACATGATTATTGAAAATTCAGTGAAAACTACAGAGCATAACTAACAGTTGTAACAGGCATAATTCATAATCAAAAGGAAGCACCAGTACAATTAGATCTTTCTAGTGTAAAATAGGTTTCTGGTACTTTTTTCTTTTCATTGATTAATGTAATTTTGGAGACTATAAACAGAAGAGGTAAGAGCATGAAATGATTTTGCATTGTAATTAATATCAGTTGAAAAAGAGAAAAGTTACTGGATTGGAATCAGAAGATAACAGCTGGAGTTCAGTGGAGGCGGGAACATCTCCTAATTAAAAAAATATTTCCTTTACTACAAAACCTGATCACATAGTCTCTTTCATTCTGATTTCATTTCCTTGTTAAACAGTAACTTTAACTCATTTCATGGTGACCCTCTATGGATTGTAGGAAAACTCTTGGTGATTTCAGTCTGTGAGAGTGAAATTGTGGGCACACAATTTAAAGAGGACTTGGAGAAATGCTTTTATATTCCTTTCCTAACTGAAGTTAAATAAATTAAAGAAAAACTAAAACAATATTGGAGAAAGCACATAAAGTTATGCTTTCCTCCTCATAATAGGAGGAAAAATCACTGAATTTGTAGATCAGTGACAGTAGAGATTTAATCCTTAATGAAATAATAATTTTGATACAATCTGAAATATGTAATATCACACATGCTTGAGAAATTAGTAATTGTTCTATTCCTATATTTTTCCATTTGCAGCTAAAATGAAATCTGGTACATAGATAAGAAAAGATGTGTAATTTATTAATTGGATTGGGCAAAATAATAAATATTAGTCAATTCAATAAATTCAGAGAAGCTGTTGATTTTCACTGGTTAGAGAGAACTTTCATAAAATTTTAAGAGGTGATTAGTCATGAAGAAATACTTTTGAAAATGATAGAGGAGGAAGAAATTAACTTTTTAAAAAAATAGGTTAATGAGTACTCACAGGGAAGGTAAAGAAGGTGATCCAACAGATATGAGAATGTTTCCATAAGGAACTGCGGGAAAATTTGGCTTTTTCCTAGGTTCTAATATTTCTGGCAAATGTTAATTAATTTGGAAAGAAAAGTCAGATTGTTTTTATGATTGGTAACAAGGTGAATGTATTAACTTCCTATTGTTCTGTAACAATTACCAAAATCTTAGTAATTTAAAAGAGCACACATTTGTTAATTAAGACTTGTCATATACTAGGAACAATGGATTATCTGCTGAGTCTCATACGGCTGTAGTCATTGTATAATTTGTTATTTAGTTGCATTTATGTTTAGTGACTGGACTGGGGAGTAACTCAATAATTTGTTTTGTTAGTGAATTTTATTTATTAGAAATATATGATTGGCTTTTTACGTTCTTATTAGACAATATTCAAAATGAAAGTATAAAGAATTATTTTAATTATATTAACTTATTAAATATAGTTACATAAATCTCATGAAAAATCCTCTAGCATTTCAGAAAAAAATAAACTGTGATATTGAATTTAGTTGATTCTAAAAATCAAGATTTTTGGAATATAATTTTGGACTACAGAAGTATAGAAAGCTATAAAATATTTTAGAAATTTTTCATATCTACACCTTCAGCATGTTACTTTACAGCTCTACAACAAGACTTACAAGACAGAATCTATTCTAGACATGACTTTTGTGAATGATAATAGTGCAACTTAGCAGCTTTCTATTCATTTCTACATTGCATGCAATGTCAACCTGAACAGCTTCAATTAATGTTTTTATATTATCTACTTACTGTTTAGTTAATGGAAGTTAATCTCTAATTTGAGATCATTGGTATGTAGGGAGATACAACAATTTGCAGTCTCCTATTCATCTTACTTATGATTCAGTTAATTGGAGTTGCCAAGGGATTTATAGCTACCTCTCCATCTGTGGGTCCCTCAAGCAGTATGGAAAATGAAACACTATTATTAGGTGGGTGATACAAACTTACTACAGGCCTTTTGCACTCAGAGATTGATTTCAGAAAATTAAGTGTCATGCCAAGATTATAGAAGGAATAATAGTGCAATTTGTGATCTTAGAACACTGCCTTTGCTTTTAAATCGTAGTGAACATATACCAGAAAGTCATTAAAATACTATTTTTATTATCTGGTATTAGAATTGATTCCATTAAATAGATTAAAATTACTGCTTGACTATGATCAGCTGATGATATTGGAAAGCAATGATATTACTTTACTTCACAAATGGAAATCCATAATAACTGATGACACTAACCATACATTCAGTTCTTCATACAATAAAAATACCCTTTGCCATTTTAATGAGTATAGAATATACCAAATTATACAGTAATTAGATTCAAAGAAGATTAGAACAGAAAGTCAAGGTAAAATAATGCTGTTAAGACTCATAAGAATTGTTTTGTTTTCTGGAGTGAGAGTGCATTAAGCAAATAAATTATTTTGTATTTATCACCAAAAATGCAAATAAATATTAAAAATTGTTTCCAATAATGTATCAATTACATTATAATTTAGAAGTTTATTTTGCTATTAACTAATTAATATAATAGCATTCATTTTATTATAAATCTAATTCTTTCAAAGTACATATGTATCTCAAGTTGAGTAACAAAGTGAAGTAGCTCTTATCTAAAGTAGACTCAACAGTCCCATCCCAAGGTATATATTGAAAAATACAAAAATACTAATTTTTAGGGATATACAGACTTCTATGTTCATTGCTATTCTATTTACAACAGCTAAGTTGTGAAAACTGTCTAAGTGTCCAAGGACAGAAGAGTGGAACAGAAAAAAATATGTATACACACAATGCAATAATGCTCATTCGTAAAAACTAGATGAACTCCTGCCATTTGCAACAACATGAATAAAACTGGAGAGGATAATACAAAGTGAAATAAATCAGGAGAAAGACACTACTGGATTGTATCACTTAATATTGGATAAAGTGAAACATGACAAAGGGTGAGTGAATGCTAAATCAAAAATGAACTTTTAGCATCTGACTGCAAAGCTGAGGTGACAAGGTGATGGTGGTGGTGGTGGTTTTGGTTAAGAAAGAGATCCAGTGGAAAATGGTGGAGGATTCTAGGGACAATGGTGATGGGAAAGGTGTGAAAATATGCACTTGTAGAGATTTGAACCTATAAAACTGAGACAGATACAAAGATGTAAACCTATTTTATCTCAAAAAAAAAAAATAATGTGAAAAGAAATAACATGACCAAGATTTTACAATATGGAAAAATGCAAACATTCCACTGTGGTCGCTGCCACTTACCCTGACCTAACTCCAACCAGGACTTGTTTGCCAAAGGGACACGCCACTGCCTTTGTCTCTGCAATTCATAGGTGTGGAGCCCCAGTGCTTCCAACTGGCGCCAGAAGCAGAAAGGCCCTCCCCCTTTCCCTACACAATTACCTCTTGGAGTATCCTGAACAGTTTGGCTGAGAAAAGAGTGGGATGTTATCCAGCCTTCCCATGCTTGCAAGATTAACAAGATTATGATGTTGACCATGAAGAGCAAATCAAAAGAGTCAGAAACAACTCCCACTGGCTTCCTCCTCCTTCTATATTTGATTTTTTCTCTTTCTTTTCATTATTTCTCTTCCCCCTCCATTTGTTTTTTCTGTTTCTCTCTTGATTTTTACTTTTTCCTCTTTTCTCACCTCTCCTGGAGTAGAACTTCAAACAAGATAGCAGACCCAAGGCCACTCATGGTGGTGAATGCCTGTAAGCAGCAGCCTAGAAAACCATGGCCGGGACCAGAGATCATTATGTGCTGGGGCACATAGCGAGATCTAGTTGCAAAAAAATATAGCTGGGTATGGTGTGCATGCCTGTAATCCCAGCTACCTGGGAAGCTGAGGCTAGGTGTTGCTTGAGTCTGTGGTACCCTGAGCAACGTGAGCCTGAAGTTCCACAGGCAAAAACAGCAAGAGTTAGTCTTAAAAAAAAAAAAAAAAGGATAGCAGAACCTAAGAGCAGTCCAGTACACTTCCTGACTCCAACCAGAAGGTCATAACCTAGAGGGACCTAACATATAAACATATAAGAACACTTCACACAGCCAGCAGGCACCTCACAGCATACTAATCATCTCCTTGTGCCTATCAAAGCAGTACACCACAAAGGACTCCACGCTAACCCAGGCTGATGTCAAGAATTTCATAGTGGGGGTTGGATAAACAGGAGTTCCTGGGGCAAACCATAGTTTGCATCAGTATTTGCCAAAATAGAAGCATGCCCAGGTTAAGAGCTACAGGGAACTCCTAAACCCAAGTGCTAAGATTGGCTATGTACTGGGACATAAGACAAGCATCAACAAGTAGTAATCAAAATCTTCCCCCCAAACAAAAGCACCATACCAGATGAATTCACAAATATGTTCTCCCAGACATTCAGGAAAAGCTGGTACATTTTCAACAAAACAAATATTTCAAAGAATGAGAAAGAAGGAATACTATCATATACACTCTACAAAGGCAACATAATACTGATATCAAAAACCAAACAAATAATACACAAAGAAAGAAAACTACAGGCCAACCTCTCTAATAAACACAGATGCAAAAATGCTCAGCAAAATCCTAAAAAAAAAATTAAATAATTAATCAAATAATTAATCAAAAATGAATAAAATAATTAATCAAATAAAATAATTAATGTAATCCAACATAATAACAAACTGACTAATAGAAATCATTGAGAGTCAATAGATGCTGAGAAAAAATTTGACAAAGTTTAACATTCATTATGATGAAGGTCCTTGAAATTCTTGGGATAAAAGGAACATATCTTAACATAATAAAAACAATATACAACAAAACCACAGTCAGTATCATCCTAAATGGTGAAAAGTTGAAGCCTTTCCTTTAAGACAGGGAACAAGATAAGGCATTCACTCACATCACTACTTTTCAATATAGTACTGGAAGTCTTAGCTAGAGAAATAAGGCAAGAGAAAAACATAAAGGAATCAAATAGGAATAGAAGTCTTTGCTATTTGCAGGTGATATAATAATAGAGAAAGAACTCTAAAACTCTAAATAAAACAATAAACCAGTTCAGTAAAAGACCAGGCTACAAAATCAATGCACAAAAATCAGTAGCTTTCTTATATGTAAAAAAGAAAAGATCAGTTCTAAGAAAAGAAATTAAGCAAGCCACCCCATTTATTTTGCACTAATGAAAATTAAAAACTTAGAAATGAACATAGCAAAGGGTACAAGAATTACAAGATAAAAAGATATGAAAAGACATTACCTGCTCATGGGTTGGAAGAAATAGTATAGTCAAAATGTCCATCCTTCCACAATCTACAGATTCAATGAAATTCCAATAAAAATCTCAATGACATTTTTTCAAAAAAATAGAACAGATACTACTGAAATTTATATGGAGTAACAACAACAAAAACCTCAAATAACCACAACTCTCCTGATCAAAAGGAGATAGAATGGAGGTCTTACACTCACAGACTTTAAATTATACTACAAAACCTTAATAATTAAAATAGTATGGTACCCAAAACACACAAACCAGTGGAACACAGTAGAAAATCCAGAAATAAAGCCACACATATATGGTCAACTAATTTATGCCATATATATATATATACATATATATATATGCTTTGGAACAAGGATAGTCTAATAAATGGTGCTAGGAAAATTGGACTGTTATATGAAAAAGAATGAATCTAGTCTACTGCTTAACATCATACACAAAAAACAACTCACAATGAATAAAGATTTGAACATAAGATCTGAAACCATAAAATATTTAGAAGAAAACATAGGCAAAGCACTCCATGACATATACATCAGAAACATATTTCAGAACATTTCTACAGAAGCAAAGGAAATGAAGGCAAACATAAATGGTGGAAACTACATCAAACTGAAAATCTTCTGTACAGCAAAAGAGACAATAACCAAAATAAAAGTCACCCAATTGAATAAAAAAAAAAGGTTTTTGGACTTTATAAAACTTATATCAAAGATCTACCAAGAAATCACATGATTCAGCAAAAAAATAAAGCAAAACACCCTGTTCAAAAAAAAAAAAAATTTTGCAGATGAGTTTAAAAGACATTTCTTCAGAAAGGAAATGAAAAATGCACAGATTCACTTGTAATTGGGGAAATACAAAATAAAACCACAACAAGATGCCACCACTTATCAGTAAGAATGGCCCATATCAAAAACCAGGTAACAACAAGTGCTGGTGAGGATGTGCAGAAAAAGGGACACTTATATACTGCTGGTGAGAATGCAGAGTGGTCCAACACTATGGAAAGTTGTATGGAGGACCCTCAAACTACTGAAAATGAAACTACCATCTGATCCAGTGATTCCACTTCTGGGATTCTACTCAAAAAATACAAAAACACTAATTTGATAGGAAATTTGCACTTCTATTTTTATTGCAGCACTATTTACAATAGCCAAAGTGTAGAAACAACTCAATTATCCAAAACAAATGAATGATATATTTACACCATGAAATACCATTCAGCAATCCCAAAAGACAAATTCCTGTCATTTACAGCAACATGAGTGGATCTCAAAGGAATTATGCTAGCTGAAATTAGCCAGAATGAAAAAATAAGAGTGAGAATAAAATATAAGTGAGACTGGATTGTCTCACTTATATGTGAGATATAGATAAACCAAACAAAAGGAGAACAAGTTAAAACTAGCAAGCTGATTAAAGAACTGAGGCATACAACAAGAGAGAGGGAGAAAGGGGGGTTAAAATCAAAAGAGGAATGAGGACAAAGATCAGGATGATCTCCATATTCATGGGTGATATAGTGGTGGAAGATACATGGGTATACAACGATGTAAGAAATATATATGTATACATAAATTCAATAAATTTAAAAGAAAATATTAGCTGTACTCTCTTATGTTTTGAATTTCATCAGTAAAATTCCTGTGGAGAATAAAAAGAACTTTGAAACCTTCTGGATAATCTTGTATCTAATTCAACACATGAATGTTGGCTATTGGATTTGGTGATAGAAGTGATTCTCATGTCTAATGCTAATATGACCTAAAATGACAGCTAACATGCAAAATATTTAACAGTGAGAGAAAAGAAATGAAAGAGGATATTTTATTACTTTCTAACTTAAAAATTTTTTGTCATTCAGTATAATTTTTTATTGATATAACTTTGATTTACTATATATGACTCAGAAATATAGAATCACACCTGTTTAGGTGTTTGCTGCTGCACCACACGCATCACCAAGACACCAACAGTGCCCCACCATAGTGCAGTGGGTTACCTCCTGCCTTTCTCCTCCATCCTTTCCCTCCCTTAATGGAAGTCTCTATTATAGAAGTCACATTTCTTGGATTTGTTTTTGATTTAGTGTTTTCTCATTTTTTCCCTTTTATACATACCTCATATCAGTGAAATCATCTAACATTTTTTTCTTTTTCCTTCTGAATAATTAAATTCAACTGTACCCCTCATGTTCTATTTACTTTTTTTTTTTTTTTTTTTTGAGACTAGGTCTCACTATTTTTGCCCATGGAACGGCAGGTTCACGTTGCCCGGGGTACCACGGACTCAAGCAGTCCCCAGTCTCAGCTTCCCAGGTAGCTGGGATTACAGGCACGCGCCACCACGACCAGCTATTTTTTGGAACTAGGTCTTGCTAAGTTGCCCCAAGTGAGACTTGAACCGTGATCCCAGGTTCTGGCCGCCCCCGCTTCCTAGGCTGCTGCTATCAGGCATGGGCCACCATGTCCCGCCTATTTACATTTTTGAAAATGACAAAAGTTCATCTTTTTTTCATAGCTGAGTATAATTTCTTATACTCATATGCATGCTACATTTGGGTGGGCCACTCATCTGTCCTTGGCACGTGGATTATTTCCAAAGTCTGGCTATGTAAATATTGATTTAATGAACACAAGAATTAACATAAGAATGGATTATTTGGGTCTTATGGTATATGTATTTTTAATATTTTGAGAAACCTCCATACAATTTCAGACCAGTTTACATTTCTACCTAAAGTGTGCAATGGCTCATCTTTCTCATATTCTCACCTGCAAGTGTTGTCTCTGGTCATTTTGATATAGGTCATACTCACGGGTTTAAAATGGTATCTCATTGTGATTTTGATGTGCATATTCTTGATGACAACTGATAATAAGCATTTTTCATGTGCTTGTTGACTGTATGTGTGTCTTCACTGGAGAAGTGTCTGTTTGGCTCTTTTGCCCATTTTTTTTTTAATTTGGACTTTTGTTTTCTTTCTGTACTTTAAAAATTTGAAGAATTCTCTACATGATGAACTTTATTTTAGCTCTCACTTCCACTTAGAAAATCAGAATTGATATTAATATTATGAAACCTTCCCACTGAAAGGCATAAAGTACGGTTAGATTAAACGTGAAAAAGTTGATAATGTGCTATATAGCTAATGAGTTGTCAGCTGCTGTCCTTAAAATATTTTAAAATATGATAATCACTACATGCTAAAATGCTTCAGTTAGAATGTATGTGGAATAGTTTATTATTCATAGATGAATGCCTCACATTAACATATTGAAGGTCTGGCAGTTATATTCTGGAATAACTGGAGAGAAATATGAACATAGAAACAAACAAATATTCACTTAGAGATTAAAATTTGGAAAACGTCCACAGTTAAAACTACTTGCCCATAGTTGAAACTAATTATGTATTTTGTTTTTAAAGTGCCTATAGTTATCATTGCTATTGTCACTATTCTTTGAACAATATAACATATTGCTTAGTAAAAAAAAGTTAAGAATGATAGAGTAGAACACACAATATACCTGTTTAATTTCTATGCCTTATTTATTTTCACCAATTAATTATATTAATTGAGGTGACATTGGCTTACATTATTGTTTACATTTTGCAATCATAACCATATGCACCCACTTCAAAATTACCCATAGTCCACTGTGCTTCCCACCCTCTTCATTTGTACACCTGCCTAATCCCTACCCTCTATGTGTATTCTAATTCCATACTCGGTTTTCAAGAGTTAGTTTTTAAGCTTGTCTTTTTCTGATCTTTAATTTGGTTTCTCTATATTGCACGTATAAATGATATCATCTGGTATTTTTCTTTCTCCTTCTGACTTAATTCAACTAACATTATCATTCCAGTTTCAACCATTTTTCCACAAATGGAATAACTATCTGCTTTGATCCTTGAGTGTTATTCTATTGTGTGTGTGTGTGTGTGTGTGTGTGTGTGTGTGTGTGTGTGTGTGTGAAAATGTGGTGTATTTATAATTGCACCACATCTTTATCAAATCATCTGTTTTTGGTAAGTAGATTGTTTACATATTTCAGTTTGTGTACCAAGTTAAATTTGTACATAGTGCTGCAATAAATATGAGACTGCA
The DNA here is from genome assembly GCA_004024945.1 of Uropsilus gracilis. Classification (NCBI taxonomy): domain Eukaryota; kingdom Metazoa; phylum Chordata; class Mammalia; order Eulipotyphla; family Talpidae; genus Uropsilus; species Uropsilus gracilis. Next base: position 53,734 of record PVHY01005308.1, read on the forward strand.
AGTTTCATTTTGAATTAGAGTTTTGGATTTTTTTCAGGTAGGTGACTAGGAGTGGAAATAGTGGCTTATATGGCCAATCCATTCTTAATTTTTTGAGACAATTCCATATCACTTTTCATAGGAACTGAACAAGTCTGCATTTCAGGAACAGTGTAAAAGAGTTCCTTTTTCTTCATACTCTTGTTAAAATTTCTTGTTTCTTGTCTTTTTGATATGAGCCATTCTCATAGGTATGAGGTGTCATCTCCTTGCAGTTGCAATTTACATTTCTCTGATAATCAATAAAGATGACCATTTTTCATATGTATTTTTGCCTGCTTAACTCTTGTGACTATTTTTTTATTTGGTTTTTTGTTTTCTTTTTGGTGATTTGCATGAACTCTTTATCGAACTTTGATATCAGTCTTTAGTCAAATGTATGATTTGCAAACATTTTCTCCCATTAAATACAGTGTATTGTTTAAGTTTTTGTTTTACTGAGGAATCTTTTTAGTTTATAATTTAATGTACTTCTGTTTTTCTGCTTTGTTTTCCTTGTTGCTTTGGGAGTGAATCTATAAAAACATCACTGAAGCTTATATGATGAAATGTTTTGCCTGTATTTTCTTCTATGTATTCCATGGTTTTAGGTCTTATATCCAAATCTAGTAGTCAATTAGAGTTGATATTTGGTTACGTTGTGAGATAGTAGTCTAGTTTCATTCTTTTACATGTGGCTATCCAAGCACCATTTAGGAAGAGACTTTTATACAGAGTATGTACTTAGATAATTCATAATAGATCAATTATCCACATATGTATGGGTTTATTCATGGGCTCTCAATTTGATTCCATTTATTTGTGTTTGTTTTTGTTCCAGTAAAATATTATGATAGCTCAACAGAATAGTTTGAAATATGGATGTGTGATACTTCCAGTTTTTTCTTGTCAGGGAGTCTTTGACTTTTAGAAGTCTATGGTGACTTCATGTGTAATTTAATAGTCTGTTCCATTTCTTTGAATAATTCCATTAGTAACTTTATTGGAATTGTATTTAATCAGCATGTTGTTTCAGGTAGGATGGGCATTTAAAAATGTTAATTCTTCTAATCTACGAGTGAAATTGTATAGGAAAACAAGCAAAACAGGTTACTTAGTAAAACTTACAAAGTGGAGCAGCTGGCCCTATAAACTCAATTGTTCCTTAGGTTCTTTCCAGTCCATGAGAACAGTAGCAAGACCACACTAACCTTAAGAGGCAAAACCAAATGTACTTATTAAAAAAAGACAAAACAAACAAAAATTACAGAGGGTAGCAGGAACCCCTTTGGTAATCTTACCCATCAGTTCAATCTCTAGTTCAAAATCTGCACATAACTGCTCAGGCATGTGTGTTCACAAAATGGCAGCCATCTACCCTTCAAGCCAGATGAAGAAGATGGTACAATTCACTCCTTCAAAGATGCAGTCTACTCACTTCAAGTCAAATGTAGGAACCAATATGGCATTTTTAGCTACTTCTACAAAAGCAGGGCATTCAAATCTGATGAAAAAAACCAGGGTGGCATTGTCATTTCTTCACCAAAAGGCATAGCTCCAACATTATTTCAGTTCAACTCTGATGTGGTGGGAAACCACATCAGATACCTTGATACAATGTCAACAACCACTTAAGGCATCTCATGATGAAAACAGCAGCACAGCAAGTTCTCTCCCTCCAGATCTCCAGACAATGTCCAAGCTTCACAGTGTCAAAGATAAGCCAAGTTCTCAAGTACCAAATGTCCCTGCTGCTCCTCTGCTCTCTTCTCCAAACCTTCTCTCCCCTTCTGTCTTCTATTTCTGAGGATGATTTTTTAATTAATGATCCAATTTTCTCACCTGTGACTGGTTTGTTCAGGAATTCAGTTTATTTCCTATTCAACTCTGGATGATTGTAAAATTTTAAGAATTTGTCTATCTCTTCTAGGCTATGGAATATGTTAATGTAGAAATGGTTATATCTGTAATTATTATTATTTATTATTATACTTTTTTATAGACTAGGTTGCCCAGAGTAGCCCTGAACCGGTGGACTCTGTCCAGTATGTTTTTAGAAACTAGCTCTAACTGTGTTGCCCTGGGTAGTCTCTAACCCACGAATTCAAGTGATCCCTGGTCTCAACCTCCCAGTACTGGGATTATTACAGGCATGTGCAACCACACCCAGCTGTAATTATTTTTATTATTCTTGTTTTAAAGCAACATTTCTTATAATTTCTTCTCCTTGCTTTTGATTATTTTTGGCTAGATTTCTTCTTATTTTTTAAGGTATCTTGATAGAAATTTGTCTATTTTTTGAATTCTTAAATTTTACATTGATTTTGTAAATATTTCAGATTATTAGTTTCATTCATTTATGCTCTAATATTTATTATTTACTTTCTATTTTAAGTGTTTTTATTTTTCTAATTTTGAGATGAAAGACATGATTATATATTTGATCTCTTTCTTGTTCTTCATGTGGACTTGTATTGCTATACCCGCCCCTGTTCCCCTATTAGTACTTCTTTTGCTGTATCCTGTATGTTCTGGAAGGTTTGTATGTTCACTGCTACTTATCTTGAGATATTTTTTAAAAGTTTCTTCTACCATCTCCTCACTAATTTACTTCTTTCATTTTGTCCTATATATTCTGGAAGGTTGCATGTGTTCACTACTATTTGTCTTGAGGCATTTTTTAAAAGTTTCTTCTATCATTACCTCAATAATCTAGTAGTCTTTCAGTACTATGTTGTGCAGTGTCCCTCTGTTACAGGATTTCCCTGTTTCTTTTTTGTAGCTGATATCCAGATTAATACAATAATGGTCAGAAGAGAAGCTAAAATTTAATTCATCATAAATATGCTGATACTTATTTTGTGACTCAGCATGTTTTCTATTCTGGAGAATGTCCCATGTGCACTTACAAAAAAATGTGTGTTCTACTTTTGGGGGTTGTAGGTGCCCTGTAAATGTCTACTATGCCCACACTGTCTAAATATTTAAGGCCATTTTTTTTCTGTTTATGTTCTGTCTAGTTAACTTGTCCATTGATGAAATGGGGTTTAATGTCTGCTACCGCAAATGTGTTTTCTCTCTTTTCCGTTTTCAAATATATGTCCATTTAGTTCATTATCTACTTTTGTGAGTTTTTCCTTCATCATTGCTTTAAATATGCTTTTGGATCCTTTCTCTGTCACTACCTCTTCTGGGTTTTTTTTATCCTCACAGAGTCAAATAATTCTCAAATGTTTCCTTATTTTCTTTTTACCTGATTTATACTTTTATTTTCTACTAGACTTCTTTGTACACCTTACATTAATTAATTTTTGTTTTATTGTATTTTAATATATTTCTCCTGAAATTTTCATGTTCTCTATTTACCTGTTTACATTCTGAATCTCCAGTTTTTTTCTTGCTTAATTGTTAAATTTTTATGTTCTCTTTATTTTATTTTTAAGGCCATTCATTTGTTTTCTTAGTCTCCTCAGATTTCTTTTTCTTTGAAATTCTTTATCATGGCAATTTTAAACTCTGTAGTCAATAGGAAGAATATATATTCCATATCTGTGCTGTAGGGATCTGGAAATTTGTTCTCTGTGTTGTTATTCTCCTGATAACTCATGTAGATATATGTTGAGTTTTTCATGCTCCAGTATTTAGTTTGTGACCCAGTTGCTGGAAATGAGACTTCTACTGGATGTAACTCCTACTCCAATATCACTGTTTTCAGGGTTTTACAGTCAGAGTAGGTAGCTGATGAATTCTAGAAGGATATTGTGAAACCTGAGGCCACTCTGCACCTTTCTTAATGAATTCTCCTGTGGTAGGTAGCAAAAAGGGTCTTGTTGGATGAAAAAGATTTGAGTTGTACTAATTTCTATTTGTGTACTTTACTCCAGTAGTTTTTACCTGTATGTTACATTATTTTATTTGTTTAATAATAATTTTTCAATTTTACTATGTACCTATTATCACCTTTCAACAACTGAGTTGGTTAAGTACATGTTATTATAGTGATATTCAGGGAGCATACTTACATTAACCTTATATCAGACATTTCTGTGCAAAGTTAGTTATGATACATGGGAGGGGAGCCACCTATTTGATCAAAAATCATACAGTCTATTTGGTACAAAAACAATTTTATTCTACATTCAATTGCTAACAAACCAGTTTTATGGTTGTCACCAATTCTCTGCTAGCTACAATGATAATATCCTATTTGCATTTTGTTTCAGCAAATCTTTTTAAAGTATTAATTATAAAATCTTTGTATCAATAGAACACAATGCTACCTGTTCCAACATTAATATCTGAATTTGTTAAGGTGCCAGTCATAGTTGAATTCTGATCTTTTACAGATGTTTATTATTCTTTCAACCTATTTATTTTATCAAATGTTCTTGAACTTTTCAGTTACAAATACCAATTTTTGACACAGTTATATCCTAAATCCTAGAAATCCTAACACCTTCCTCTGCTCTGTAGTGTTGACATTTGTTGTAAGTACCTTCATCTGAAACTTGCCTGCCACTTTTATATCTACTTACAAATCCTTTATTACCATACATGACAGTTGTTGAAACATAAAAGATGTAAAACTTATGAAAATAGTCTTTGTTTTATATAGTTGTATTAAGACTGTAACTATAAAGACATTTTTAACATTTGTGTAAAATTAAAGATATTCTCTCACCAGCATCACAAGACATTGCTTGTTGTTTTTAATATCCTTCTTGGGATGATCATTTGCTGCAACTTATGACAAGGTTTGAGAAGATATTTTAATCTCAGTTCATGACTCACTGATTTATTAGGTAAGAAAAAAAAAGTTACTAACTTTGGATTTGGGATGATTCTTGCTCTTGATAATATCAAAGTGCATTAGAGCAGTGATTCCAAATGATTTTGTGATGAATACTAAACTTTAGAAACTTCAGTATCCTACTTATGCTGGTGTTCCTACATCTTTTCACTGTGATAATTGTGTTATAAAAAATTAGCCATTGCAGTTTGCAAAATACTTTGATCTTCTTACAATCTACTGATAAAACCCAGCTAGATTTTTTTTTTCAGATTCTGGTACAAGTGTCAGGGAGAGCTTGGCTGTTCTAACATAATATCTTTTTTAGCAAATAATTTTATTTCTTTATACGTATATCTCACATCTTTGTATTCCTTAAGGTTCTCCCACCAACTCCCCTCCCTGACTGCACCCACCCCACTCCCCACCTCCAGCTATGTGCTTTAGTTTTGTTGTTAGCTTGTTTTGACTTTCCCTCTTGGCCTTTTGTTTGTTTTCCCTGTATCCCATATATTAATGAAACCATCTGGTTTCTGTCTTTTTCTTTCTGACTTGTTTCTGCTAATATGACACCTTCTAGGATCATTCATATTATCTCAAATATATCAATTTGTAGTTTTAATTGGTAGCAATTTTCCATTGTATATATACACCACATCTTTTTCATCCATTCATCTATTATGGGACATTTGGGTTGTTTCATCTATTATGGGACATTTGGATTTGTAATCCTCGCAATTACAAATAGTGCTGAAATAAACACCCGAGTACAGGTGTCCCTTTGTATAAGTATTTAGTTCTCCTTTGGGTAGATTCCCAGAAAAGCAATTGTTAGGCCAAATGGTAGTTCCATTTTCACTAGTTTGAGGGTTCTCCACACAACTTTCCATAGTGTCTGGACCAATTTATAATCATATCTTTATTGCAGTAACAGGAAGAAAGATATACAGGTTATCAGCGACTGCATCCCATCGCATCCCATCTGACCTTCCCCATGGTGCAGACCCCTCAGAGGCTTTGGTTCCTTATGCTTTAGCAGTAGCAATAGAAACCAGTATAACAGTGGCAAATCCTCTCTACACAAAACTAAGTATGATTTTTAGTTACATAAAGGACATATCTACTGTGTATTTGAAGCCTACATCATGGCAATAGAATATTTCTTAATGACAATATGCTTGTTGGTCAAAGTTACTTAGTACAGTTGAGCTACATGTGTTGTAAGGCTTCAGAGCCTGAGAAACTCTGTGTACTTGTGTGTTTTAACTAGACCTACAACAATTTTTGATAAAAGTTTTCAGGAAAATATTGAGAACATAAGTGCAATGAATAAGTTTTATACTTATTTTATGTCAAATTTATGGTCCTTCTTAAAGAGCGTTGGTGTTATTGTGTTATTTAAATATGTAGATTATCTTTTTGTTTTCACAATAATCCACTTCCACTTCTACACTTTATTACCTTATATTCCACTTAGTTTTGATATGTAATGTCTCTTAATGAATTGCTAATCCCTAAGTGTATATGAATAGTTTAGTTTGTCACTAATAATATGACCAATACAATAATGAATATTAGAAATCATGATTTAATACCTGAATCAGTTTATTAAAGACCAATGACAAATCATTGTAAATTGTGGCATATTTTGTAGCTCCGAATACTAGCTACTTAGAATACATATTTAGAATTAAACGTCAAAGACAAAATTTGTATTATGCTACTCTTTTCCCACCCCATTAGTAATGGATATATAAAATGACAGGAATGTGAGGGAAGTTGACTAATTTTACTGGCATTATAGAGCTTAATAATTAAAGGTTATAATTATAATTTTAATTTACTAAATTGAACTATTACCATCAAATGAGAATCTTTCTGAAATTAGGTCAAAATGGGCAGAAGCCTCCAATCAGCAATCCACAGGAAAAAAAGGGGGCATTTTAAAAGGTTTCTGCCACCCAGTTTCTCACCAGATTCCTGTCACTCGCACACTCACAGCAGTTGCTAATGTCACAAGCAATTTAAACAACAGGGTTTTACATACAAGGAAAATTAACCAGTAAAACAAAAACTTCTTTATGCCACAAGTGGCCAGTTATTTCATTCCAATTACCGTTTAGTCCTAAAGTCCCAACCACATGTCCATGATGATGGTCCTTTTCTGAGGTAGGATCTCTGCAAAATTCACTCTTTCTCCAGCATCTTCTCTTTGCTTCTTCTCTCACCAATGTTCCAAGCTGCTCTGCTTCTGCAGACTCTTCAAATTTTTCCAACAAATGCCACTATAAAACTCAGTTTTCCAAATCCCTATCACCAGGTACCAGTCATGTCATCTTTCTGTGGCACCACATAGAGACTTCCTTTACCAGGTCCACCTTCACTGACATCTAGCCAAATTCACCAACCTGCCCTCAGCAGCCCTTGGTGACCCATGGCCTGCCATTCTGGCATCTGACTCCACACTGCCTACTTCTCTATTGGCCACTCTCTTACTATGGTCCTTGCCACCACCAATGCACTCTTCCAGGGGGTTTCCCATAACCAGGCCACATGGACCTCTTCTTTTAGTCCACTATTCTTGTCTCCCCCCTTTTATCTCTGGCTCCTCTTCTTACATGTACTCCCACACTTCTCGCTTCTTTTCACAGGTCTTTCTCTCAGACCCCGCCCACCAGGGTAGTATTGGCATCCAATACAGCTTTCAACTGTGTCACTACCCCGTATCATTTCTGTAACTGCCTTAAACCAATTTCTAATATTTCGTGACATTTGAATTAGGACAATGAGAATTAGTTACAGACTTAAGTCTTGAACACCACTGTTTATTTACTAACATGCTTATTTATTGTTATTATTAATTATTATTTTTTTCAGTAATTTACATGCCTATATAACTTTGGGGTTACATATTTAATCTACCACATGTACACATATTCCACTCACCTTCTACCAAACTTTCTGGGCCAATATCTTATCCCAATCTTTTCTATATTACAACCTCTTTCCCTACTATTTCTTCTGGAGAATAGTATATTAAGACTAAGAGTAATTTATGTTGTGTTTTGCCACCACTTGTTCTCTCGTTATTTCTATTATAAAGATTAATGAAAGCATATAGTATCTCTGTCTCACTTTCTGACATTTCACTTAGCATAATTACCTCAAGGTCCATCTATTTTGACCCTAAATGACACTTGTTCATATTTCTTTAATAGCTAAGTAGTATTCCACTGAGTATATAGTCTATAATTTCTTTATCCAATATGTTGTTGATCACTTAGTTTGGTTCCATGATTTGGAAATTGTAGACTGTCCTGCTATGAACATACGAGTGCATAAGTCTTTTTGTTTTCATACATAGTCTTTGGCTAAATGCAAAGAACAAGTAAAGGTATTACTCGATCATGTAAGAATTTATATTTTTTAATGCAACTCCATACTGTTTTCCACAAAGATTGTACCAAATTTAACTTCCACAAACTGTCTGATATTTCCATGTCTCTGTATCATCACCAATATTCATTGTTTCCATTCTTTTTTATTGGGAATCTTACATGGGTGAGGAGGTTGTACTTCATCTTGGTTTTGGTTTGCATCCCTTAAATGTGAAGGATAACATGTTATCCTTTCAGTTCTTATACACAAACCTTCAAACCATTTTTAATTATGTTTTTATATTAGAGTTAGTTTCATTTTTTGGTACAATTTATATACATGTTTCCCATCAAGATTTGTAACAAAGCTTTTCCTTTTTCTACTATATAATTATGTCTCCTTTGTCAAAAATTAGCTATCTATATTAGGTGGATATATTGGATGTTTACCTATGTTATTGTTCTCTGACTCACTTGTTCTTCCAGTAGCACTCTGTTTTTATTACTGTCGCTCAGTGGCATAATTTGAAATTTAAGAATGTGTTCTCTCCCTTTTTTAAACTGTACTGAGTTTGAGCTACCAAGGCCATTTCCTATACAATTTTTTTTAACCTGCTACTTTACTATACTCATTTAATGATTCCTAGCAGTATTTGGTAGAGACTTTTGGGCTCCATATATATATTATATCATCTGTGAACCTGGATTCCTTTTATGTCTTTTCTTTCCCCTGTTATTCCAGTTAAGACTTCTTATAGTATACTGAACAGCAATGGTGACAGTGGATGTTTCTGTGTTGTTCCTGATCTTTGCACAGTGTTTTTAGATTATCACCATTGAGTATAATGTTGGCTATAGATTTGTTGCATATGGCTTTTATTTTAATTAGGTAAATTATGGTAATTTCCATTTGATTGACATTTATCACAAATGGATGTTGAATCTTGTATAATGCTTGTTGAGATCTGCTGAAAGGGTCATGTGATTTTTATCTTTTTGTTGATTTGGTGAATGATATTGATTGATTTGTATATGTTGAACTAATCAAGTACTCTTCTTCAAGTAGGAAGAATCCTACTTGATTGTGGCAAATGATTCTCTTAATAAGTTGCGTTCAGTTTTATAGTACATTTTCAGGGATTTTTGCTTCTATATTGATCAGGAATATTGGCTTACACTTTTTTATGTGGTATTTGTTTTGTTTGGTAATTATGATAATGTTGACCTTCTAGAAAGCTGAAAGAGCTTTCCATCCACTATGATTTTATTGACAAGTTTGAGTATGATAAATACTATAATCTCTTTGAGATTCGATGGAATTCACTGGAGAAACCATCTAGCCTTGAAATTTTGTTATTAGAGAGAACTTTTATTTATTTTTCTATTCCTGTGATTGTGATTGCACCATTTAGACTGTCTTTTCATCTAGTTTTAGTCTTAGAAGATGGTCAGAATCTATGAATTTGTCCATTTTCTTAAAGGTTGTCAAGTTTCTTTCCATAGAGATGCTGTTCATAATAATTACTAATGATCCTTCATGCTTCTACAGTACCTTTTATAATTTTCCCATTTTAATTTTTTATTTTATATGTGTTTTATCTTTATTTCTTACCAAGCTTAAATAAGGTCTTGTCAATTTGTTTATTTTTTCTTTCAAAGAACAAAATCATGATTTCACTGTATTCTAGATTTTTTTGTTTTGGTTTTCTATTTAATTTATTTCAGAATGACAAAGATAGCAGAAGAAAGTATAGCATATTATCCCTGATAAATATCAATGCAAAAAATTTTGCAAGATAATATAAAATCAAGTTCAACAATAAATGCAAGGTTATATATCATGGTACCATGGGATTTATCCCAGAGGTGCAAAGGTGGTATAATTTTATAAAGCAATTGGCATGTACAATTTATTTACAACATATATATAAATCATGTGATAGTATTAGTAAAAATGTAAAAACATTTTTTAAGATTTAACACCAATTTGTGATACAACTGCAAACTATATGGAGCTAATATGAACAATTTCCATATAAAAGGGCTATGTATCATAAACTTACAATTACAATTAGTGAAAAGCTGAGACATTCCTGTAAGATCAGAAAAAAAGGACAAGAATTCCTACTGTTATGAATTTTGTTCAATTTAATGTTAGATATTTTAGCTACAATTATCAGAAATTAAAAAATAAAATTAGCCAGAACTCAAAAAGAAGTGAAAGTATCATTATTTGTAGGCAATCTGATAGATAGAAAACACTAAAGAGTCCACAAAAGCTATTGAAAACAATTTGTATTAAATCACTACCAAAGAGGTGTTTTGGTATCACTATAAAAAAACCAATATACAAAAATTTGTTACATTTTTATACAATCAATAAAAGAGAAAATTAAGAAAATAGTGCTGTTCAAAATTTCATAAAATAATCAAATACCTGGGTATTAATATAATTAGGAGATAAGGAACTTTTACAATGAAAACTATATGACTGCTAAAGGACTCAGTATAAGATAAAAAGAAATAGACTGACATTCCATGCTGATGAATGATGAGAAGCAATATAATCAATATGACTATTGTATTTGCATTTCCCTGACTGCTAGTGACATGGAACAGTTTAAAAATATGGAGTGCTTCATGAACTTGTGTGTTAAAAATCACAATGAGATGCCACCTTACACCAGTAAGAATGGCTCACATCCAAAAAACAGATAACAACAAGTGCTGGTGAGGATGTGAAGAGAAAAGAATAGTCTTACACAGCTGGTAGGAATGTAAACTGGTCCAGCCACTATGGAGGACCCTCAAATTAATGAAAATGGAACTACCATTTGACCCAGCAATTGCTCTTTTGGGAATCTACCCAAAGGAGATATCAGTACTTGCACAAAGAAACAACTGTGATTGGATGTTTACTGCAGCACTACTTATAATTGCAAAGTCATGGAAGCAACCTAAATGACCCAAAACAGATGACTGGATGAAAAAAATGTGGTATTTATACACAATGGAATATTACTCATCAATTATAAATGACAAACTGGATGATTTAATGATAACATGGATGTACTTAGAAGAAATCATATTAGCAGAAACAAGTCTAAAAGAAAAACACAGACACCAAATGGTTTCATTATTATATGGGACATGGGTCAGATAAACAAAAACCCATGAAGAAAAGTCAAAGCAAGCTAACAACCAAAATGAAGGAAACAACTCGGGGAAGGGGTGGTGAGACAGGGTGAGAACGGGCAGGGAGGGGGGGCGAACCCCAGGGATTACAAAGATGTGAAGTTTATATATAAATAAATTATTCAATTAATTAAAAAGAAAAGTGAAAAAAAGAAAAGAAATTTGCTGTCAGCCACAAAAAAAATGACTTGTTGTAAAATCATAAATAGATTTAATGCAATACTCACTAAGATGCCAATTTTTAAAAAGAAACAAAAAAGATATGGAATGATAAAAAGTCTCAAAGAACTGTCATTTCTAAAAGAAAAAGGATAGAAATGAAAAAAATTGTTATTAGATGTTAAACTATTCTGTAAAATCACAGTAATTAAAATTATACAGTTTTGGACTAAAAGTAGAAACATAGGTCAATTGAACAAAATCAAGAATATTATTAGAGCAATGGCCAATGGCCTAGATAGGAATTTTATTTATTTTATATATTACTTCATTTAAAATGGCCATTTGACACTGTCAATTATTCCAACCCATGAGAAGGGGATATTTTTCCATTATTTTAAATTTCTATTTCTTTTCATAACATATTATATGTTTCACTAAATATGTCCATCTTTTTATAAAAAGTTTACTCCTAGGTATTTAATTTTTGTTTATGTTATTATTGTGAATGGAATTATTTTATTTCTTTGTTTTCTAGCTTGTAGTTTACATAGATACTCAACTATTTTCGCAAATTGACTGTGTACCTTGTCACTTTATTTAAGTGATTTATTATTTAAATTAGTTTTTAAACAGTTTAAGGTTTTCCATGAATTCTATATATTTTAAAATAATGATAGTTTAATATTTCTTTACTTATAAGGACTCCTTTTTATAGCTTTTCCTTGCCTAATGCTTTAGTTAGAACCTCCAATACTATGTTGAATTTTTGTGGTGACATAGACCATCCTTGTCATATGCCACATGTTAAAGGAAATCTTTTATTGTTTACCATGATGTTGGTTATATGTTTGTACTAAATGACTTCTGCTTTGTTGAAATATATTAAATCTACTCCTGTTTGTTTTGAGGATTTTGTCAAACATGGATGTTGAGGATTATTGAATATGGTATTAGGATCATATGACATTTGTTGATTTGCAGATATTGAAAGATTCTGTGTCTCCAGAATAAATCCCACTTGGTCTTAATGCAAAATTCTTTTGAAATGTTTGCTGAATTTTATTTTTAAGATATTGCAGGATTTTCTGTCTTTCTATTGCTGAGATTGACATGCACATAGACATTTCATTGCTAGTTTTAAAATGAATAGTAATTCTATCTTTATAAAACTAGTTTGAAAGAAATAACCCCTACCTCCATTATTTGGAAGAGTTTCAAAATTATTTGTATTGCTTTTTGACACTGGATACAATTCAATATTAAAATTATCTGCCAGGAAGTGGAGATATTGATATATTCTTATGTCATACATAGAATGTTGCTGTGAATGTAAGATAGTCTAATTACTCTGAAAATTGCTTGAAGTTTCTGAAAAATAAACAAATAGACAAGCCCTGGCTATATAACTTCATAATTGTATTCCTGGGCAATTATACCAAATATGTACAATTTTATCTTCACATGCAAAATTCTGCTTATTAATATTTCTACCAATTTTATTGATACTAGTCATAATCCAGAAGATTCACATCTATCTCAAAAATTGAATGATTGAACAAGTGATGGTATAATAACTTCATGGAATTCCACAGAGCAATAAAAAAGGAGAAACCATTCATACACAATAGTTTGTATATCTCTCAAGAAGGTTTTGTTGAATGAAAAAAACTCTCTTAAAATACTAAATACTTTATAATCCATTTATCTTAAATTATTGAATGGCAAGATATAGATAAGATAGTAACATTAAATGTATGAAAAGATTTATCTAATAAAGGGAAACAATGGCTTATTTTGATGCCATTATTTCGATGTTGACTGTGTTAGTGGTACCACAAATCTGCATAATTAATAAGCATATGTAAATAGAAATAAATATTTGTGTGTGTACACTGAAATGACCATATATAAATACTATGTTATTTGAATACATTAATATATTCAATGGATTAAATCAGTTCTAATTTTCTATTATAGTATTATATTCTGCTTAAATAATTTGTTACTTCTGAGTGAAACTGGGTGAAAATATACTGACTCCCTCTGTTATAGTTCTTACAAATACATGAAAACATTGAAAGTATAACTAATCACTTATATCAAACATATTTCTAGTATGAATGAAATATAAAAACTTAAATAGCATTAATGTAATGTGTTTATTTTAAATTATCTGTAACAACTGTATCACTCTTACATGGTAGATTGATAGTGGAAAATTTTATAAATATATATAATATATATATTATAATAATATATATATATGGTGACAGAAAGTGATATGAGAATTCACTGATCTTTGCACTCAAAAACTGCAGAACAATACTGTGAATCTAAAACTGTTCTAAATATGGTTTATTAAATAAACAAATTAATGAAACAAAATAAACTTTTATTAGTGTACTAATTGATTACTCTTATAACTATTGATCACCTGTATTCAAAAACCCAGATTCTTCATCCTTACCGTATCAGGGTTGACTTCTTTCCAATAGATACATAATGTTTATAATAATCATCCTGAAATGATTGCTAGATTCCATTGTTAATCCTTGTTTGTTTGTTTTTTTTGAACGGCATCTTGTTGGTATTTAAATAGGTCACTTTTGATGCACTGGATATTGTCCTAGTAGCCAATAAGTTATCCATTCTTGTCATAGCTTTATTTTAGCAATAAGGCTATATTTTTCCTAAATATTGTGTCTGAACAGTCTTCTTTCACATTTGTGTGTAAATCTTCCTCTTGATTCAGTTTATTTTATGTGTCTTGCTTGAGATCTTTTTCAGTGAGTAATTTTTTGAGTTGAAATGTCTTCACAAAACTAAACCAGTTGAGAGGGGGAAACACATGTAATACAGTTTCAAAAAGAAGCTATCTTTCATACTTTACCATGTCAACTGTTTAAAATTTATATAAATATAAAATTTATATAAATAAAAAATTAAAAATTATATAAATAAAAAATTAAAAAATTATATAAATAAAAAAATAAATACGAATATGTTCTTATTCTAGTAATAGAGTTTCATATTTGTTGTTTAGCATACTGCTTTGTTACAATATTTTCAAATTGCCTAAACACATTATACAGTTGTTTGTTACTTGTATCTCTTTCACATTTCAAAGTATAAGAATTTTAGCTGATATTTTGTTTGTATTTATGGGATTTCCAGAAATCCTATGAAGTAAAGTTGAAGGTATGGAAATAGTATATTTCAGTCAATGGGAAAGTTCCTGCCATACTAAGTTATGCTCTGGGGGACATATGCAGTAAGTAGAAACAAAGATTGATGTGTGGCCTTATGCTTTGTATTTGTGGCATTTTACGTCCTGCTATATTTTTTAAATCCTTCTAGTGGCATAATGACTCTTTTTTTATGTTTTGAGACTAGGTCTTGCTTTTTTTGCCCATGAAACCACATAGCCCAGGTACCCAGACTCAAGAAATCCCCAGCCTCAGCTTCCCAGGTAGCTGGGATTACAGTCATGCACCACCATGCCCAGCTATTTTTGGGGACTAGGTCTCTCTGTGTTGCCCCAAGCAGGACTTGAACCATGATCCCCAGACCCCACCGCAACTCCATAAGCTGTTGCTTACAGGCACGTGCCACTGTGCCCAGCCTTGGCATAATAATTCTGTAATATGCATAATCTCTTGATTTACTTGCTCAAGAATTATAAATATTTTATGCTATTGGAGTAAAAGTTGTCTTTGATGTAGAAAACCTAGACTTTACATTTTAAATATATGCTATAAATGAATATTTTTGAACAAACTACTAAATATTTTAAGCGAAGATATACTCCAAACTAAATTATATAATGCCAAATGAAGTTCATGGAGATATAAATGGCTACAAGTAGGAGTAAGTGCAAACAAAAGAAAATTTAAATAAAATTTTTTACTTCTCGATTTCACATTCTTGCATATGATAATGCAAATGAAATTATTATGCTTATGTTACCATAGATTTTGAAATGTGAGTGTTAAAATATGAAATAAATTTAAAGTGCAAAGTTGCCTTTAAAACTCATGATACTGATATCTACATTTAAATTAATCAAAAATTTTGCAAAAAATAAGGGATAAGAACAACTTCCTCACACCTTGTATAAAAACCAGCTCAAAATGGATAAAAGGCTTAGATATAAGACCTGAAGCCATAAGGCACATAGAGGAAAACTTGGGCAAAACTTTCCAAGAATTACACTTCAGAAACCCCTCTCAAGACATGTCTACAGCAGGCAAAAAAAAAAAAAAAGGAAAACAAACCGCCTTGAATAAATCAAGCTAAAAAGCATTTGTACAACAAAAGATACAATAACTAAAACAAAAAGAAGTCCAACAGAATGGGAGAACATTTTTGCCCTCTGTACAAGGGAGAAGGGTCTAATAACAAAGATACACTAAGAACTCACACAACTTAACAAAAACAAAGTAGCAATCCCAGTCAAAAAATGTGGAGAAAAACTAAAAAGACACCTCTCCAAAGAGAAAATACAAATGGCCAATAGGCATACGAAAAAATGCTCAATATCACTAATGATCAGGGATATGTAAATCAAAACCACACTGAGATACCATCTTACACCAGTAAGAATGGCCCATATGAATAAAACAGACAACAACAAGTGTTAGCATGGATGTGGAGAAAAAGGAACACTTTTACATTGCTGTTGGGAGTGCAAACTGGTCCAGTTCCATGGAAGACTGTGTGGAGGACTCTCAAACTACTGAAAATGGAACTATCATTCAACCCAACAGTCCCACTACTGGGAATCTACCCAAAAGACACAAAACCATGAATTTAAAAAAGACACATGTACCTGGATGTTTATCACACACTGGAAAAAAAAATTTAAATTTAGCTATGAAATAGTCATAGGTGAGGAATTAGAGCAGAAGGATTGTGTAGTCATTTATATGCAACTGTACTACACACACACACACAACTGTATACAAATTATTCTCAATGATAAGTCATTCTCTTAGATTAGATGCTGAGTAAGAAATCAAGAAAACAACACATTCATGAATAATTAAATCATATAAATATATTCTCTGATCAAAATGGTTTTAACATGGTATCAAAATAGAAGTCAACTGGAAAACATAAAATCCTTCATTACATGTAGACTTATTAATTAATATATTACTGAATAACTAGCAAATAGAGGAGGAAATTAAAGAAATTTTTTTAAATGAGAAAAATTAAAAGGTGATAAAACCTAAAAGAATTGTTAGGATGTACTAAAAACAGTACAAAAAGTATAGCATATAGATGTTCAGGCCTACACCAAGAAAGAGGAAGAAACACATATTTTAACTTTATGATTTAGGATTATAGAAAAAGTAAAAATAAACTCAAGTAACATTATAAAATCAAATCATAAAAATCAGTTTCCTTTCTATGTAAGAATGAGTTAAAAGAGGAAGAAATTAAGAAAATGATCCCATGCACAATCACAACAATAAAAAAACTAAATAATTAAAAGAAAATGCAACAAAAGAGCTCAAGACCTAAGCCAGCAAACAATAAACCTTATAAAATACTGAAAAATAAGTAGAATGAGACACAAATAAAAAATAATCCTAGCTCATGTTTTGAAAACTCAACATAGTCAAAATGATTAGTCTGTCTAAAACTATCATGCAAATTAAATGTAATCCCTATAAAGATTTCAACGTCATTCTCTAAAAAAATGGCACATTACTGAATTCACATGGAACCACGAGAAACTGCATACACCATAGCATTTCTGATAAAAAAGAAGAGGAAAGTGGAGATGTTACACTTCAAATTAGCATAAAGTTATATAATCAAAACAATGTTCTGCTGGGACAAAAACAGACATGTACACTGGAGGAAAAGGATTGAAAGAAAAAATCCGCATCCATCTAATAGTTAATAAATATGAAAGCAGCCAAAGCTTCAATGTTCTAGGGAAAGTAAAAACTCTTCAATAAATGGTATCAGGAGGGTCACACAGCCATGGAGAAAAGAATGAATCTGGATCAATATTTCACAACATACACAAAAGTCAATTCAAAATGAATGAAAGATATTAGGTGTATATATGAAAAAGCAGATGTAAAACATTTCATAACATAGATTCAATCATGTCTTCACATATACAACACCAATAGCAAGGTTTGGGGATAACATAAACAATTGGGACTTCATGAAGCTAAAAAGCTTTTTCACAGCAAAAGAAGCTGTCAGTATGACAAAGACATCTAAATGAATGGAAATATATTTGCAGGTCATACATATAATAAGGGGTCAGTTTCAAAATTATAGAAAGAAATCTTACAAATCAACAAAAAAAATAGAAAACAATCCAATCAATACAAGTGCAAAAGAGCTAAATTGGCATTTCTGAAAGAAAGACCTAATATAAATGTCTGAAAAAAAATTTCATCATCACTTATAGTCAGGGAAGTGCAATCAAAAACAAAATGAAATACCACCTCAAGCCTGTGAGAATTTCTGGCCCATATCAAAAAGAGTATAAATAGTAAGTACTGACAAGAAAGTAAAGACAAAGGAATCTTTTACACTGCTCATGGGAATAAGACTGCTTAACCTCCTGTGAAAAGCAGTTTATAGAGTTTTCTTAAGAGATTAAAAGTTGATCAACCACACAGCCCAGTGATTCCATTCCTAGGTATCTACCCAAAGAATACAAATATACTAATCTACTCCTTTGTTCATTGCCTTGTTATTTATAATAGACAAACTGACCTGCAGATGAGGAGAGTTTCCTCCCAGAGCTGCATCAGACCTTCCAGATACTTCTGTGATTCTAGTGCGGCGCTGGCATGAAATAAGAAGCTAAGCACATATACAACAGAAGACAGAGACACATAAGAACAAAAAGAGGACAGCTATAAATAATAAATAAAATAAAGTCCTGAAACCACTAACAGAAAAATAAAAAATTCCTTGTTGCGTGTTATCAAAGTAATTCAAAGACAGGAACGGAAAGCCCAGAAACTAACCACCATAGCATCTCAGGCACAAGACAAAAGAAATCACAATCTTGCAAAGCAACCTAAGCACTAAGACGCAATTAACGACAATCTGGTCAAGAACTCCAGTCAGCATACCATTCAGTAATAGAGCCATAGTTGCACAACATGTAGAGCAAGCCAAAAAACAAAACACAGGAAGAAAGAAAAATGCAAATACTGAAGCAAGTCCTTCAAGAAACAATACATTACCAAAGGTAAAACAATCTCCAGAAACCAACAAAGTTGACTTTGAAGAAATGGTTTATATGTCAGACAAAGAATTCAGAATCAACATAGTAAAAGTACTCAAAGAAATAATAGAAAAAAAGGAAAACCACATGATGGAAGCATTCAACAAACTAAGAGAAGACATAGAAAAATATAAAAAAGAATCCATACATAAGAATGACATAATTGACAAAGTGAAGATAGAAATTGAATCCCTAAGAAAGAAACTGAAAGAGCTCCGGGATATAAGAGGAGCAACAGAGGAGCTAACAAATACTGGGAAAAGTCATGAAAGCAGATTAGATGAAATAGAAGAAAGAGAAGACAGAAACAGAGAGGACAAAAAAGGAAAAAGAAAACCAAAGTTAAAAAAAAGACAAACTCAGAGATCCTTCAAACAGAGCCCCTAAAGAAAGAAAATATAAGAGTAGTCAGAATCCCAGAAGGAGAAGAGAGAGGTTGGGACTGAAAGACGTTTTAATGTAATAATAGGGGAGAATTTCCTAAATCTGAAGAAATGAAAATTGACATACAGGAAGCAAAGAGGACACCAAACTAATAATATACAGGACATAGGAAAACAAACTAAAGGCCAGGAGGAAATGTCAAAACAAACCAACAACCAAACTAAAGAACACAACTGAGGAGGGGTAGGATGAGGGGGAGCGGTCAGGGAGGGGAAGTGGTGGGTGAACCCTGGGGAATACAAAGATGTGAAATATATATATATATATATATATATATATATATATATATATAATTTAATAAAAAATATAATAGACTGAAAATAACCTACAGCTTCTAAACAGATTAGTGGATCAAGAAGATGTATATATGCACAATAGAATATTATTCAGTGATCAAAAAAGATAAGCACATGCCATTTGTGACAATATGGGTAGGTCTGGAAAGGATTATACTAAATAAAATATGTCAGAAAGAGAAATGAACTACAGAGGCAGGCCATCTGTGCTTTGGAGGTGGTAATGACATAAAAACAGCATGAGTGGGGTGGGATCCCAATTGTAAAATGCAAACAATGTAAATCAATGTTATCTCAAAAATTAAATAAGTAAAATACAACAGCTTAGGGAAATAGTAAAAATTAGAATGGAAATAGATAAAGTGGAAATGAAAAAATGTAAAACAACAAGAAATCAATAACCTGTTCTCTGGAAAATAATAAAATAAACAAACTTCTAGCAAGACCCAAAAAAGGGAGACAATCTTAATAACTTTACTCAATAAAAGAGAAGCTAAACATTAATTTCAGAAATACAAGTTCTTTTTAAGAGATTACTATGAAAATTTTTATGACAGTAAGTAGAAAAACCTCTGAGTAAAACTCATTGTTTGCAGAGTTCTATAAATCAAACTAAAAAGCATCTCCGCAGCAGAGGGAATTGTCATTAAAATGAAAAGATAGATTACTGAGTGAGTGTATTTCCACATCATACCAATGATAAGGGGCAGAATAAATAAATATATACAAGATAGACAATAGACAGATAGATAAAAATAGTCTAATCCAAAATGGTCAGAGAGCTAGATATATATTTTTCCAAGCAAGATGTACAAAAAACCAAAAGGTACAAGAAAAATTTGCATCATCATTTTTATCACCAGAAAAATTCAAGTCAAAACCCCAAATGAAATAACATCTCACACAATGGAGAATATCAAAACTAGAAGCAAGTATTGATAAGACTGTGGAAAAAAAGGAACTCGTACATTTTTCAGGCAATATAGATTTGTAATATTTCCTTGGAACATAGTTTGTAAATTTCTCAAAACATTCTTAAAACTAGATATACAGTATTATCCAATAATTCTTCTGTTTGGCATTTATACAAATTACTCAAAAAACTATATAAATGGGATATATGTACTCCTATGTTCTCTGCATCACAGCTTACTAAAGCCAAGTTATGGAAGTCATCTAATACTATAATATTGTAAATACTATAAAAATATATATATTGTAATAAATGAATGCATATATATGTTTATAAATAGTAAAATAAGACACAAGAAGAAAGAAAAAAATCAGATACTCTCACTACTTTGGACAATATCAAGGAACAAAATGAAGAGACATGAAAAAACTTACTGATGTGACTGTAAACTGAGTATATCAGTACAGGATATAAGGATGTAAAGCAAGGGTGAAGGGTATCGAATGGACTATGTGGAGGAATTTGGGTGCCTTAGTGGTGGGTATAGCATATATGTAGGGGTTTAATCCTTATATTTCTGAAATATACACAATGCTATATTTAACATTGGTATTTATCATAGTGTTACCCCAATTTAAAAAAAAAGTTAAATGCTAGAGTAAATATATAATTCCATTTTCATTCATTCTTATTATATCATGAACATCTCAGTTTTGTAATATTATACCTCAATAATTTTTAACTTAAAAATTTTGTGATCAACTTTCTGACAATGCAATATTTAGTCAGAAGCAAATATTAAATGTTTTCAATTTGTTTATATTGACTTTTATCAACTAGTTTTCCATGTGTAGTAGTGCTACTAGGTTTTATATTGTAGTAAGCTTCTTAACTAACGATAGTAGGTTTTATAATGAGATGGGTTGGTTTTTGTCCTAAAGTTTATCAACAGATTCAAATTAGAAATAAGAAAATGAAAGGAATACTAATAATAGCAAAAACTTTTCCGAGTAGCTTTACATCTAGAGAATTGAAAACCAGCACTGATATTTATGAATAAATCTAGAATTGAGGTACAAACATAATGAATGTTTTTTTTCAATGTGGAAATTATACATCAATAGCAGAAAAACTATACTTCTGCACATGACAAAGACAGAATGTGAATCGGTTTTTGGCATATATGTTGGAATCAGGTTAGAGAGTGGGCTCATATGGTACTTTTCACTGAGAGAAAATTGTTTTTGTTGTTTGTTTTAATTCAACAACATTTTGTGAGCCACAGTGGAGACTGGAATTATATTTTAGAATCTAAATAAACATATTTCATGAGGTGCAGCAAGTGTGAGTCATCTGACTGTTTATCCATTGACAATTAGTCACAAATAGAATATTTTATGGTGGAAAGAAACTGAAAGGTATTGCTTGGAAAAATCAGTGACAGTTCCCCGGCTCTTTCTCATGCCATGAAAAGAAATGAGCCAAAGTTTAAAGTCAGATAAAATAGTCTATGGTGATAAGAGAGTACAGTCACTGAACACTGACTGGAAAGTATCACAAGGACACCTTCTGGGAACTGATAGTAGTATATATCTTGGTGTGTGTTTGCTATCTGGATGTTCATCTACATTAGAATAAATGGAGATAAACCTGATAGACTGGTGTTCTCTACTGTGTAAACGTTTTGGCTCAATATAATAAGAAATTTCACTAAGTATATTTAACATTTATAAATGGACAGCATTTTTCCATAATTCATCTTTTTTATTGAGGTAACATTAGTTTACAACACTAAATAAGATTTAGGTTACAGGCTCAGATGTCTTTAGACCAATACAACCAATACAAAAGCATTTGTAATACCCTGGCATATTGCAACGGTCCACCTCTTCATTTGTTTCCAAACTCTCCCTCTAGTTACCTCAATTCTAATCATTTTTCTACATTTGTGGTAGGGGGGAGTTAGTTTTCTTTCTTTATTTCTTTTTTCTTCTTAACATATTTTTGAGAGGTCCGTTTAACAGATTTGCCATCTTAACAATTTTTATATGTACAATTTCAGCAGTGTTAAAATTATTCACGTTGTGCAGCCAATCTCTGGATTTACATTTTTCCTTGCAGAACTGAAATTCTATATTCAATTATCAAACAACTTCGAGTTTTCTTCTCTGTATAGTTCCTGTAACCTTTTTTTTTTAGTTTCTATGGATTTTATTAATCTAAGTATCTCATATAAGTGAATCATCCATTCTTTGCCATTTGTGACTCATTTATTTTACTTAAAATGATGTTATTAAGATTCATTCATGTTATAGCGCTAGTCAGGATATTTCACTTATGTAATTCCCTCCAGTTCCATAGATATTGCAATAAATAGCAAGATTCTGTTTATTATTATAGCTGAATAGTGTCCCATTTTATATACCACATTTTCTTTTTCTGTTCATCTATCTTTGGGCACTAGGTTGTTTCCATAATTTGGCTGTTGTGTTAGTGCTCAATAAATATAACAATACATATATATGTAATATATATCATACATATATTTGAATTAGTGCTTCTCCATTCTTTGGATAAATACTAAATAATAGAATTACTGAATAATATGGTAGACATGTTTTTACTATTTTGAGAAGCTTCTATACCATTTTCCATAGGTTTATGGAAAATACCAATGAACTAGACTAGTCTACATTCTCACTATTCCCACTAACAATGCATGAGGGTTCATTTCACCCCACAGCCTTGCCTACACTTGTCATTTCAGGTCTTTTTGGTATATGCTATTTTTCAGATATGAGATGGTGTTTTCTTCCCACTTGATTTGTTTTTTTCTTAATGATGAGTGATTTGAACATTTTTCATATGCTTGCTGATCACCTGTATATCTTCTTTGAAGAATGGCCTGTTTAGTTCTTTTGTCCATTTTTTTTTTCTTTTTTTGAGACTAGGTCTTCCTATTTTTGCCTGTGGAACTGCAGGCTCACAGACTCAAGCAATCCCCAGCCTCAGCTTCCCAGGTAGCTGGGATTATAGGTGTGTGCCACCACGCCAGCTATTTTTTTGGGAACTAGGTCTCACTATGTTGCCCCGGGTGGGACTCAAACCACGATCCCCAATCCCAGTCGTGCTCCATAGGCTGTCACTTACAGGCACACACCACTGTGCCCGGCTCAACTTTTGCCCCTTTTTTGATAGATATTTTTTTCTTTCTTGAGCTCATTGGAGTACTTCAACATTAACTTCTTGCCAAATGTCTGATAAACAAACATTTCTCCCATTCAATAAAATATCTTTCTTTTAAAATAGTTACTTTTGCTGTGCAGAAGCTTTTTAGTTTGATATAGCTCTGCTGGTTTAATTTTGCTTTAGCTTTTCTGCTGTTGGAATTGAGTTCCCAAATGCTTTTTGAAGGTAATGTCATGGGGTATTTTTCCAGAAAGCTAACATTTTCTAATATTAATATTAATTACTTTGTGCTATTTAAGAATTCAAGTCTTACATTCAAATCATTAATTTATTTTGAATTAAATTTTTATCCATGGTGTAAGAGATTGGTCCGTCCAGTTTTTCCATCACTTTTTTAACAGACTTTCCTTTATTGTATACACTTGGTTCCTTTGCCATAGATTAGCTATAAAAATGTACATGTAATGATGATAATATTTAGATAAATGATTTTCTATGCCTTATGAAAAATATTAATTAATGGCTTTAGATTTGTAGATGCTGGTAATGAATTGAAACATCAAAGGAACTGCCTTTCTTGCATAAAGAAGTAACTTCTTAATGGAGAATTTCAACTCTTAAATATACAAAAACATCACATATTTTGTTCCATTGTAGTGTTTCTACAGAGAAACATATATATATATATATAAAGTATGTATATATATATATATAGTATGCTGAGCTTACCCTTGTTGAACTGATTTCTTAAATCATAGCAATGAGTTTTGCATTTTTAAATGTCTAATTTTTATATGCTTTATGAAAAACATTTTGTTTACCAGCTGTTTTGTTAGGAAAAGTGCAGCAATTTGTAGAAACAATTCTATTTCATGTAAAATAGCACATATGAAAACCCACAAACTTGAATTTATATAAAAATTTTAATCTTACCTTCTTTTTGCATGATCCAAGATCTGATATTCTTTTAATAGGTCAATACTTCTACACTACTCACACCCATTATGCCACAAGTGAGTGAGTTATAATAACAGCTATACAGAAGAAACAAAAGTCAATGATCTCTTTGATGGGAATCAAAACTTTGAAGCTTTATTATGATCATATATAGTAAAAGTTATCCTACAATAGGTTATATTGCTTCCATATGAAATAAATGAAATAATTTGAAATAAATATGTATGAAATAAATAAGTATGAAAAATGCCACTTGCAGTTTCCTTGATATACAAAAGAGTGAGAAAGTAATTAAGGGAAAAAAGGAAATTCATCAAAGTGATTGAGTACTTCATACAGCAAATGTGTGATGTTAGAATATCTGTGCTTGACACAGATGGAAAATTGAATTACTGCATTTTTCTCTAGCCATGATTAATAAATATATTGTCTAAAATTAAAAGCTCTAGTGATAATCCAGATTGCTTCTTTAAAAATTATTAGGACTCAGTTCAAATGATGTAGACAGTAGAAATGAAAGTTGTATTTAATGAAATTGCTTTCTTTGGAGGTAATTCACCCAAAAGTTATACATGCATACAGAGAAATGATTAATGCTTTATTTTGAATATCCTTCTATGGAAAATAGAAGAAAAACACTTTAAAATCACTCTCAACAAAGTCCCCTATAACCACCATGTCAGATATTGAAAACAACACAATATTTAAATTATCTGTCAATAGAAACAAATAGTAGCTTTACTACTCTAAGACTTAGTTTGCAAAAACCTTGGGGAAATGAAATAGTTCTGGTATAAGATTGATGCTGAAGGACATAATGCTTCAAAGAACATCATTGAGACAACTGTAAACAAAAAATGGATTGTAGTTTAGATATCCAAAAGTACCCATAAGCTTTTTTTTTTAAAGCAGAATGACTATATTTTCTGTAGAAAGGCTTTTTTATTTGAGGAAATGATTAGTATTGGTGGCCCTTTGCTATAGGGAAGTGATGACTTGCTATGAAAATGGTAGAAAGGAAGTGGACCTTGGTAAGTGAAATGCTCTGTTCAAGACAAGTATAAATACACAGAAAGTTACTCCCATATTGAGTTTTATTGAATGATGTTACTTATGATTTGTCAGACCTTTATTGAGAGCACTAGAAACTTGGAGTTACTTCACAGCGGGGAGAGGATGGCAGCTTCTAAGTTGGAAGTTTCTACAACTAGAACACATTCTTTTGTTATATAGGAATCTGTATATACAAATTATAATTTTATTACTTTTGAAGCATAGTTTTTGTTCCAGAAATCAGATTCCACTTTTAGGAAATTGTTTATTAACAGCTAAAGCATTTTGTATATGACTTACTAAATTGCACACCATTTTGTCAATAGAGTCCTTGGCACTTTATTCTTCCAATTTAATATTCAGTATTTTATTTTAACCAATGATTCTATAGGTCTAAACATAGCTTTTATTAATAGTCATATATATATATATATATATTTTCTTCATGAGATGACAGGGAAAATACTGTATTTTTATAGACAACTTAAATCATTATATTATTATTTTTTGAAAATTTAAAAGTCTGTTCAACAATAATTAGTTCTAACTACAAATCAAATCTACATTGTAAAATTTGCAGTGCCAGTTATAATCTATAATGTGCCTTTTAATTAGATTTAAAATATTTCTAAGATCAAATTTTTTTGTGTCTGGAGGGATCATATCCTGCTGAATGAACATAAATTGTTTTAATTACATAGGAATTTTCAGCTCCAGTAACAAAGCTCTCTGCTACAGATAACACCAGGTAAAATGACTCACAAATCTAGTGAATACTTAAGCACATTTAAAACTTCAAAGTTTATTTTATTTTATTAAAATATTTTTAATATCTAACATGAAGATGAATTTTACTTCTTAGATTATGGCACCATAATGAAGCACTCAGATATCCAGATTATAGACAGTTACTGATTAATTACTCAGTCTTTTCTAAGGTTTAGAAGTTATGGCAATTTAATGAAATCCACACAGAGAAACAGATTTCCCCTTTTCTGATAAACACATTTTTATCTTGCCTCTAGATCAGCATTTGTTGAATGTCAGCTATGATATAACAATTTGTGCTATAGTAGCTAGAAAATTGACTTAAATTTTGTGTAACACTGGAATTGGTATTTTGACACTAAAAATAATATAGTTTTATCTTGCTGGAAAATTTCAGGAAAAGTGACAACTGATATCAGTACACTATAAATGAAAGTTAGACCTACTTCTGAATCCTATAAAAATGTTTGTCAGCATCATGCACTGTCCTTCCATAAAAAGCTTTCTAAAATTAAAAAAAAAGTGTTTCAGAAAGTCTGGAGATATAAAATGCCCCTAATTTTTTACAGTCTGCATCCTTATCTCTAAAATTAAATAATGTTATGTCTTATTGTGCTTATACTTTCTGCTTGCTACATTTTTGGTACCTGATTTTCACTATGGATTTGTGATAAGCTCTTAATGACTTCACATTATCAATATTTTTGGACAGAAAAAGAAATCTTCTGAAGCTGATAGATGCTGCAATTTGCATGTAATTCCTCTGATAACCTTTAAAATTTTTTCTAAGCATTTTTAAAAGATTATGTATTAAGTGTCTTATTACATTTAAGCTGATTTAGGCAAGAGCTACATATGCTATTCTTCCTCTAGTCTTTCCTAGGCAACATTCCAACATATAGTGTATGCTCAATTAGAGTTACTTGAAATTCATTAAATTCCTTTATCACAGAATAGCATTCTCAGTTCCATTTTATAACTTCTATTCAATGCCTAAACATCTCTGCAACACTCACTTCAACATTACAGCAAAAGAGTCATGTATATTTCCACTCAGATATTTTAATATATCTGGCCTTTTCTGACTTTTTCTTTTTTGTATTCTAATTCAAACTTATTTCTGCCAAGATCTTGTAGATAGATCAAATGGATAGGTCTTGTGGTGATTATTGAAAGGTATATTGCTGATGTTTCCTTGTTATATGTACAATACAAATAACAAAAGAAAACATATACTGAGAAAACACAATGAAATCTATTCCTATACTTCGTGAAAAAATATGCTTATCGACAGAGGGACAGAGGGCCTACAAGTAGAAATGAGGGGAAAGGAAAGAGAAGAAATAGGGTATTAACACAGAAGACTTGGTGAAGGAAGAGTGAGTCAAGCATGTGCACATGGAAAATATTAAATAAATATATAATTATATATGTGTGTGCTTGTAGAGTTATATAGCTGTACAAATGAGCGACAAATTTATAAATAAAATTCAATTAATGTAAATCAGTCTATATCAAATTTCTCATGACTTACATGCTCTCTAGACACCTATACACACAATAAGACATAAACTATGTATTTAAAATTTAACTCTACTTTCATCTCTTGCAAAAATCTTCCAAATTTTTAATTTATTACTTTTGCTGTTGTTGTTGCTGCATAAAATCATTGGTAGAAGTAATCAAGGTGAGAAATGGAAGCCTGTATCAGGGGAGTAACTATAAAAACTGTGAATAAAAGTATTGACATTTTGCACATGTAAACTAACTTAATTCACAAGGGTTTAGATAATATAGAGTGATTAATGACCACCAAAGATATTCATGTTCTATTTCTAATAGTCTATGACTATGTTATAGCACATACTAAGAAAGCATTTGCAAACATGATGAACTTAAGCAATTTGAGATGGAGAGATTACCCTGGGAACATCACTTTTTTTGAAAAGGCAGGCATAATAATCACTTAGTGAGTGTGACAATGGAAACAAGCAGTTTAAGTAATATGACAAGGTAGGCATGAGCCAAAAAAGCTTGTGACCTCTAGAAATGAGTAAAACAAGGTAAAGATTATCTCTGGAAAGCTCAAGACTTTTATCCTTGTTAACATTCTCATTTTAGAATTCTGTTCTGTGCAGACTGCAAAAGAAGAAATGTGTATGGTTTGAAGACACTAATTTTGGGGGAATTTGTTACAGTCATAAAAACCTAGTACAAGGAAATGAGATAGGAAGGAATCCAAGGATATCCCTGAGACTTTGTGAGGTTTCTCTTTGACCCCTACTGATGATTTCTTGGAGGTCAGGTGGGGAACCAAATATCTACTATCACCTGGTAGTAATGACCTCACCTCCCCTAGACTTGAGGTAGTGTTAGGACAAGCAAAGCTCTTTCATAATTACCTAGAGTACTGTGATTATTTTTTTTTTTTATGTCAGCGAAGACCAGTCAGTGAGGGACAAGAATGAAGTACTCTTAATCTCCTAGGCAAGGAGTTATCAGTGAAACCTGGAACTTCATCTCTTACCCAGCAATAACATATTTGCTGCCCATTCATTTGTCAATGGAAGACAAACTGGGAACCTATATTTTTACATCCATCTGAGAATAATATGAAGAAACACTGCAACAATATTAGAGGAAAGCAATGGAATTAGAAGGCTTATATAGTTCTAGAACTTAATAAACTAATACCCAAAATGTTAAACTTTCAGTGGAAAACAAGTCAACAAACCAAGAATCAGGAGAATTTCAACTTGGATGGAAAA
Organism: Uropsilus gracilis; assembly: GCA_004024945.1. Taxonomy (NCBI): domain Eukaryota; kingdom Metazoa; phylum Chordata; class Mammalia; order Eulipotyphla; family Talpidae; genus Uropsilus; species Uropsilus gracilis. The sequence goes on from PVHY01005308.1 coordinate 82,930, forward strand.
ATTATAGCCCATAATGCCAGCATCAAGGTGACAGAGATGTTAGGATTAGCAGACAAGGATTTTCAAGTTGTCGTTTCCTAAAACAAATAAGAGAAATGGAGAAAGTCTTAACAAAGAATTAGAAACAAACACAAATTTTGGAAACTCAACTTATAATAACTGATATAAAATCTTCAATTATATATGAACAGCAGAATATTAATGCAATTTAGTTATGGAGTGTGGGTAAGAAGGTGTATTTTTGATTCTAGACTACAATCTATGAAAGAATATACATTGTTAATTTACTATTGCAACCTTCCAATGCAGTTTTTACACCATGATGTAGTCACTAACAAATTCTTTGTTCATTGAATAGTACACTGATTATACTTAACAGCATAAGGAGGTTCAGTTACTGTTCTGCCTCTCTCAGTCTTAAGTCTCTCAGTCTCCTTCTGCCTAGATGTGTATATGGTCTTGTTTCAAAATTAAAAGTCTACAAAACACTCTGAAGTTTCCAAAATTCTTTTTGTCTGCAAGAACTGGCATAAACCTACCCAGCCCAGGATGGTTGCACAATGTTTGATTTAGAGAAACCAAACCTAATACAAATATATACCAGACACCTTGCCCAAATAAGTATGCCAGAAACTCAAGATGTCAAAATCAAGGACCAAAATAATTGATTAATATGACACACTTTCTAACTAATTTGATTACTAATGTTCTATATATTATGAATGGCATGGTAACTAGATAAATCCAGAGCTCAAACAGTTACATAAGATTACCAAAAATATACCTTTAATAATACTACATCAGTCTTCAATAATTAGCATGATGAAAATCATGGATAACGATCTTATTGACTTAACTGAGGCAAGTATCAGGTAAATATGACAAGATTATAAGAGCTCTGTGGTAAGAAAAATATTTTACATCAAAAAAGATAGAAAGGCTGGATATTATGAAGGATTTGAAAATTGAGATGAGGTATTATAAGGTACTGTATAAATGAAAATTGAAATAAGTACCTTATAGGTAAGTTAAGAATATATGTGATATGAAGAAAAGGAAAATGTAAAATATATAATACTATTTGACAGCAAAGAGCTGTAGGTTTAAATTATTCTTTTTCTCCCTTATAATTGGTTTTCATAGACTAAGAGTTAATGTTTAACCTGATATTCTTGAGTAAAATTGAATTCCAATTATTTTAAAATCTGCACTATATATTCCAAGCTGCTTTGATATAGATAGACAGACAGACAGAGGATAGATAGATACATAGATAGATAGATAGATAGATAGATAGATAGATAGATAGATAGATAGATAGATAGATAGATAGATAGATAGATGATAGATAGATAGATAGATAGATAGATAGATAGATAGATAGATAGATAGATAGATAGATAGATGATAGAGAGATAGAGAGATAGAGAGATAGAAAGAGAGATAAATAGATGATTGATAGATGATA